>PVJL010003282.1:0-162623 GCA_004026885.1 Lyroderma lyra
AAAGTGTTGTGTATTGACAAAGGATGTCAGCAACACAAAAGTATTTCATGAGGCACCTGAAAATGAAGGCCGCCTGCAGTCAGGAAGGCAACGGCCACTCAGGCAAGTACTGGGACAAAGCCACAGAGGTGATAGCCACCCCGGCAACTCCTAAAGGGAAAAACAACTCCCACCTCCCTGATTAATATCACCCCCTCACCTCCCTTTCTGGAAACTATCAACCTCAAACACCTTTACCAAAATACATAAATATAAATAGGTAGGTGGGTAAACACTATTCACCTCAAACAGCATTTACATAGATAGGTAGATAGGTAGATAAATTGGTTCCAAACTCTGAGGAGTGTTTACTTTCGAAAACCAGATGGCAAAAGAGCTTAGCTTTCAACCTGCCAGTGACGTGCCCGTGTTCTTGTTGTGTGTGTTTACTGGGGGCCGGGGGTGGGGGAGAAATGGAAAAGAGTTTGAATCAAAGATGGCGTCTCTCAGGTGACTAAGGGACACAAGATGACCCTCCACTGGATCCTTGACCTGGGCAGTAGTCACGGGCCGGCGTGCAGCCGGGAAACCTCAGCTAACTTCCTCCCTGTATGTGAGCGCTGGGTGGCACGCCTCTCCTTTGGAGCCTAGACTACCGTGTTCGCCACTTTTTATACATGCTCTTCAGCATGCTACTACTGCTCTACGAGTCTCTCCTGGGTCTTGACGTGTGGGCTTCATTGCAGTGGGGGTCAGCTCTGCCCTTTTCCATCTAAGTATCACCATGGAAACGATTTTCTCATGGCTATCGTGACCATTCTTCCCTTCTTTCCACCTTTGCATCCGTCTGATTGCCCTTCCTCTTCCCCTTTCCCTACCGGCCCATTCAGTCCTGAAGTCGTTAGCTGGGGTGGAGCAAAGTGAGAATTTGCAAGGATGGGAAAGAGGGGGGACTTCAGTGGCCTAAAAGGGGCTGCCAGAGCCCTTCCCTAAGCAGAACCCACTCCCCTTTGAGATCTCCCTCTTGACATGCTCCCTCTCCTCAAGGTTGTGGAACCATTCCGGTCCCCTTCGCCTCTGCCTTCTCCTTTGCCCACTTATACGCAGCCTGCTCCCCAACGGGCTGTGGTGAAGAACTGAACCTGAAACCCTTAGCGAAGTGCTTACATCATAGTCCTCTTTACTTTTTTAATTTTTAAATGGTTTTTGGACATCAAATGGAGTTCATTTCATTTCTGCAATTCTATTCAGCTCGCCGTGGGTGAGTGCGTCGCCTTTCGGGCCTCTTGCTAGAGCGGCTCACGCAGCACAGAGCTGCCCTGGGCCTGCGGACACCAACGCCCGGACCACGAGCCCGCACTCGGCGGCGTCCCCCGGGCTCTGCTCAGATAGTGCGCTACGGCATGGCGCTGGTTTTGCCCGGTAGTTAACAGAGGGCGTAAGAGCTGCTTGTTTCTTCTCCATCATTTACTAGCTATGTGACCCTAGTAAACGCCTCAGCGTCCTGGTGTGTGAAATGGGAGTGATAACAACAGGGCAGCCTGATGAGCTGTTGGAGGATTAAATGAGCTAAGCTGCAGAGAGTTCTTAGCCTGGGCCTGGTACCTAGCGAGGGCTTTGATAAGGCTGAGCTGTTACGACTGCCCCTGGAATCCTTCCTTTTCTCATCACCCCTCAGTTCCATCTCCCTCTAGAGCACACCTGCCCTCACCATGTCACTTAAATCCAGCCCCTAGCATTACCTCCTCGAAGACTCCCTTCGTGCCCCGGTACCGAAGAAGCCAGTGCTGTTGAAAAGGCTGGCATACCATCTCCCTGCTAGAAGCCTTCCCTAAAGCTGTCTTCCCAAACCATTTGGGCTTCACGGCCAGTGTACTTCCTACCAAATATCAATTACAAAAACATACTTTTGTAAAACATGATAAAAATTAATTATTGGGAAAATTTAATGTAAAAACACAAATCCAAAACACAAGCCTAAAGTTTCTATGATTAGATTTAACAAGGATACATACTCCCTCAAATTGCATTAAAAGTTTCCAAACACTTATTCTCAATGTCTCTACCTTCTAATGGACCCATGACAAACAGTTGCAGAACCAAGAACTACCCTTTGAGAAGCGCTGCTGGGTGCCTACCGCTACCAAGGCTCTGGGTACCTTCTTGTCCAAGGTCCCATCCCCCCAACTCTTTCCTTTCCTCTCCATGCTTTTCTTTTCTTTTGTTTTCTTTTCTTTTCCCTTTCCCTTGCTTTCTTTTTCTTCTTTCTGTCCTTCCTCCCTTGCTCTCTAAATTCCTTGGGGGCTTCCCCAACACACAATGTTTCTATTTCTATTTTTCCCATTTTTGTGACCAGAATGATCCTAAACATCCTTTAAGATCCTATTCAGGTGTTGCATAACCTACTAAAGTCTTGCATACCTGCTATTGGGTATTACATGCAGCTCTGTCTCTGACGTTGTCGTTGGTTGTCACCACTGTCCCAGCACTCTTGTTTGGCTGCCAGCATTCTAATTGCCGTGGTCCATCTCTGTCTTAATAGCTATCGATTGCTAAGTGCTGCTAGTGCTTGTATGTTAAAGGAAAACTCCCCCACTGAGTGACTAAAGCCATTTTAGACCTTCAGTGAAAGCCTGCTTATTCCATTTTTTCTGTCACTTCTGCTACCCTACTTGGGGAAATAAATATTTAAAAGACTATGTCTAAAAACTTTGTCGAATGCCTTCTCTATACCTGGTATCCAGTTGGAGGTGGTTAAGTACAGAAGGAAAGACAGAACTCCTCCAGAAAAGCAATGCTTACAACATCTCAAGTGCCCTAACCATAGAACACACAGGTGGTTGCAGCACTTCGAGGAACAGCACACAACTGGTGGCATAGACGTTAGTGCTGAGAAAACCTTCTGCGTGGGTCTTTCTTAAGTCTGTGCATCTTCTGCACAAAAGCACTGACAATCTTTTCTCTTTTCTCAAGGACGTTTGTAAAGCGAACAGCCTTCAGAGATAGAAACATGTCTCCTTCTACAGCAGAAGGAAGAAATATTTGTTGTGCAGTATAACAAAAATATTGTCTCTTTCCTAGGTAAACATCGGGCAGGTTTCCTTGCAGACCATTTATTAAAATCAATCGGGTTTTCTTAAGCTCAGCGTTTCTCAGATGTGAAGCAAGCCCAGTGCATAAGCAGCATCCTGTGTGGCCCCTGTGGCCCCTGAGAGGGGCAAAAAGAACTGACATGATCACCAGGCACCTGCTGGCTGCTCTGTGGGGAGGAGTGAAGTCCCTTGTGTCTTACCCAGGAGTGCCGTGCCTTCTTCTGGCACCCACGAAACTGTGGTAGGCCTAAGTGCTAGCTAGAAAGCAGGGTAAAATCTAAAAACTTCCATAGTTCTTGACACTTGGATGGGGCCAAGGAAGCATTGCAGGGAGCCTGACACCCTCTTGAGCTAAGACATGCAGCCTTTCTGTAAGTTAGCCACAGGGCATTCCACAAGACAAGGGAAGGGCACATGGGAGGGGCAAGAAGGCACGACCACTACACAACACACTTAGGAGATGCGGGCAGAACAGGGTGGCCCGGTCATCTTCATTGAGTGTTCTGCACACAGTCATGAAAGTAAATCCATATACAGTAAGTCCTCACTTAAAGTCGTCAATAGGTTCTGGAAACTTCGACGTTCAAAGAAACGATGTATAATGAAACCAGTTTTACCAAGACTACTTGATATAAAGAAGAGTTGAAGAGTTAAGTTCCTACAGCATACTTCTGGTCATAAAAACGCCACCAAACTTCTAAATAAAGACCCAAAACACTTCTCATGTTGAGTAAATGTGCGCTATTCACGCATTTTAGAAAGATTAACACAAACAAGAAAGATCATCCTTTCCCAGCCCACAGATTCCAGTTCGGAGTGGTGGGTGGCAGGAACTGATCCCCGCCGCTCGGAGCACAGGGCAGGTCGCACTCTGAACCCCTTCAGCACAGCCCACACCCGCACACACTGCACTCACCCAGACTGGACAATGGGGACACACTTCACCTCACAGGCACATCTCTGGGCTGTGGGAGGGAGCAGAGATCCTGGAGAAAACCCACCAGACGTAAGGAGCGGTGCAAACTCCACCCAGACAGTGGCCTCACCAGAAATCTCTTTTTTTTGTCCCATCAACATTATAAAAAGTCATGTCGAATGAAACAACATTATTTGAGGACCTGCTGCATTTCGTTTAGCCTTAGGGTCTGTTTCGAGTTAAAATTTTTAATATTACTAACCATAGTCTTTGAATTAGCTAATGCAGTACTTCCCAAACTTATATTAAAGAAAAACTGTTCTATGTAGTGTTAACTGGTGTGCAAAGAAAAATTGATTTGCCCTGCACAATTAAATTAGTTTGTTAATTGCAAGCAAAGTTCAATAAGTTTTCTTTTGCCACTGAAGCCCTTCTCAATACTTGACGACTGCAGTAAGTATTTTGAATCACCGAAGGGGAAACAGCACACAGCCTAGCCCAGGTTAATCTGATCAGATATCATTTTGGGGGGATCCCTAAGCAAGATTTCCCGGAATCCTGGCTCTCCTCCCAATGATATGACTAATGTTTGCCTAATCCATTTAAAAATGACTATGGCATTATTAAAAAAAAACAAATGAAATTATAACTCAATAAAATTAATCTTTGGTTAATTAATTCTTTTAAAATGTGTCTATGGAGTTAGGATTCTGTGTTCTTAAACTTTTATGACCTAAAAAAGGTGAAATTCCATAATAGCTTATGTGCATCTGTTCTCTACCCCAATCAATAGGCTATTCTATCAATTGCACAGAAACATTTAAGCATTTAAGTCATATATCTCCATTTCTAATTGACTAAACTTTTTCAATATCAATTTATATAATACTAAATATATGTACATACACATAGACTATATTTTGCCCCATATAATGTGCTCCCATGTATGATGTACACTCACATTTTTGATCCAAACTTTCAAGGAGAAATTGTTTTAATTTTTAAGTTATATATAAGTACTTGTTTATATTTAGGTACTTGCTTATATTTAGGTACTTGTTTTTTGTATTATAAAGGAACTTTGGCATATGTTTTTTAGCATAATTTATATATGAAATATAAAACTGAAGCAACAAAGAAACAAAAACTCATGGACACAGTCAATAGTTTAGTGGTTACCTGAGGGTAAGAGGGGAGCGGGTGGGAGAGGAGGGAGGGGAGTCAAGTACATGGTGATGGAAGGAGAACTGACCGTGGGTGGTGAACACACAATGCCAAACATAAACAACGTATTGTAGAACTGCACACCTGGAACCTATGTAATTGCTACTAACCAATGTCACCCCAATAAATTTTATAATAAAAAGAAGAATATCATATTCAAGGGTATTATTTTGTATATAGATATTGTTATTGATTTCTAGAGTTACACTTTTAACTCATACACATAAGTAAAAGAATTAAAAACATTTATATAGGTACAGAAGCATTTATAGAGCTACATCCATGTATAATGCATATGCTTATTTTTCCCTCACAAATTTGTGCAAGAAAGTGCAAATCATACTCCACAAAATACGTACATCACAATAGAGCAGAGCAGGTTTGAGACTGACTAGTACAATTCAGATGTTATTTACTTTGGCGAAAACAATACTTGGAGTTTTATTACACTCTAGGTCAATAGATCCCAACCTTTTTCCACTGGTGTACCCCTTTTAACCCCATTTTTATACATTGTATCCATTGTTTTTAAAACAGTTGTCTTTAAATATTGAAATTTTTGTTCAGTGCCTATCTTAATGTAAAATAAGGGGAATAGGTAATAAGTTAGAAAAGAAAAATTGCTACCCTAAAAGTACAAACCACAGATTTAATTTTACGATATTTCTAACACAGATATTGCTAATGATGATCAAGTATTTAAACATTAAATTAAAAACCTACTTGAAAAGAATCACTATTAAAGACAACACTTAATTTTATTCAGTCAATAACTGAACTGATCAAGCATTCTGCCTACGGCATATCTATATGTTTGGGGAAGTTCCAGACACATCGCAAATGGATTGTTCTGAAACTGCATGGTGACTGGTAGGAGAGCGGTTTGGGGGAAGGGGTCATAGCCACGCCCTCACCAATCGTCATTCACTAATGAGATCTAATTTTGAAATGTCTCCATTAATGATGATTCAAAGTTAACATTTATTGTTCCATAACTAATGTTTTGCATTATTTTACTTGACTTGTTTTTTGCCATTACTGATTATTTTACACGTGCCCCTGAATGGCCCAGCACGTACCCCTGGGGGTGTGGGTACCACTGCTTGGAAGCTGATGCTCCAGGTTATTGAAAATGGAGCATAGCATACTTCTGTTATTTTAATATGGAAAGGTATATAATATATAGAATACTATGTGTGTTATATATGTGCATTTATAGCATACATTTTGGAAACACCTATGCAAGTTCTTTCAACTCTAAAACTAAAAGGATTAGGAAACCAAGTCAGACAAAGTCAAAGCCCTTTGATTTTTGTCATTTTATAGCTGAAACAATGGCTTAATCAATACTACAAGCACGCACTACAATATAAATATAAATATTGTTCCTTTAAAATTGCAGAGAAAAACTTGTATTTCCCATGAAAAATTCCAAAGAAAGTCTCTCTTGGACAAAAATATTTGGAAAATCTTGTCACTATCTACTTCAACCTATTGAAGGGCAGAAATTTAATGTTCCAGTTCTCTGCTATCTGCAAATTTACCATTTGAATTCCTTACTCCTAGCATAGAAATATCATATGGAAGATATTTCTATTAATATTTATTGAATCAACAAATGAAATTTTCACCTTGTAATTGATATAATAATGATATCACACAATTATATTTGCTGAAATGTACATTTAAGTACATTTTTATGAAATTCTCTACCAGCAATCCTTTCATTTAAATAGATGATAGAATTGTTAGAAAAACAGAGAAATGAAGAAGAAATGTTTAAATGGTTCATTAGATACAATTACTAAATTACTGAAATCCTGAGGATTATAGAGAAAAAAATAGAGTTCAAACAGTATAGGTTCTATTTAATATAGAGTTCCACTTAAATTGAAAACCAAACACCTCATCATTATAGTTTTATTTCAGTAAAATCATTGATAATTTAATAATATGCATTTATTTCAACTCTTTGAGCTTCTGATAGGAAGTAGCATTTATTTCATCTAATCCTCTAAATTTGAACAAAGCAATATTTTGTTATTTAAAATGCCATTCTGAGGAGCTAGAAATTAATGCTAAAATCAACAAAAGTTTTAAACCACATATTTTTGTCCTTATCTCCAAATGACTTCCATGTCTCCCTAGTTCATGGGCTTCGTTCCTTCATTTGTGTGAGTGTTAGTTTTGGTGGAGCCACGACAATCTTCAGCTGCAAAGTCCTCTTCATTCGCATGGATGAAGACTCACTGCCACACATATAACTAAATTACTTGTGCTTCTTAGGCTTATAGCGTGACCTTTCCCACAGAAAGATTGAAAACACTCCCAACCTCAACAAACTTATGAGACAGCCATATACAAAACTAACTGTTCTACAGAATAAAATTCATTTATTTACCCCTTCATTGAGTCATTATTGATTCATTCAGCAATGTTTATTGAATACATATCAAGGCACAGGTTTGGCAAAAGCTGTCACAGATACAAAGACTAATAAGATACTGAAGTCCACTGTCATGCTTCTCATTCTCCTTGCGCTGCCTCAGTCGAGGCCCTACAGTTCCTCAACAATCAAAACAGACTATTGTCTTTAGTTTTCCTTAGAATCCCTAGCCTATGGACTGTTGTTCATTCTTTCTAATACACAAATTTGTTTAAATAACTCGCCCCTTCAAAAGCTATAAGCTGCACCCCATAACCTATGGAGTACATTATAACTTCCTTAATTGGCAATAATTTAAGGGCCTTCATATCTTGGCCCAAATCTATATTTCAATCTTTAAAAGCTAGTATGTTGAGGAGTGATTTACATTATGCTAGCCCTTTTACATACATTATTTCATATACATCACCCTAGCTTTTTCCAATATATTATATCTTCATAATAACACTGGAGCTTCATAGAGCACTGCTGTGTGTTCCCCAAAACATTTTATTTTCCTCCTGAGTATGCACCACAGACTTGATTTCTAAGGTCCTGACGTCTAGGCAGAGTCCTGTGACTAGTTTTGGCCAATGATCTGGACAGATTCTGTTTGTGTACAGGCCTGGTCTCTCAAAGACCTCCCACACTCTCTCCCTCTCTCCTCCCTTCTGTGGTGAATTTGGGCACCACACAGCAATTGCATCCCAGATGCATCCTACAGCAGAGCTTCCACCCTACCCTGCCTCACCACCACCTGCAACCCAAATCAGATTGGGATGTTAAGAAACGTTAGATTTGTATTATTTTAAATCATGAAGACTTCTGGGTTGGTTTGTTGTTGCAGCATAAACTACTTTACTCTGACAATGCAGCCAGAAATTAATCTGATACACTTTTACAAATGAGAAAACTAAGGTTCCAAATGGTAAATGACATCCAAATTTATGTGGATAATAAGGACTATAAACTCAGATCTTTACTTTCTGTGATGGTTAATTTTATGTGTGAGTTTGACTGGACTAGGGGATGTCTAGGTTGCTGGTGAAGCATTATTTCTGGGTGTGTCTATGAGGGTGTTTCTAGAAGAGATTAGCATTTAACTCAGTAGACCGAGTAAAGATTATTCTCACCCACAAGGGTGGGCATCAGCCAATCCCTTGCAGGTCTGAATAGAACAAAAATGTGGAGGAAGGGTAAATTTGCTCTCTGTTGCAGCTCAGACACCCACCTTCTCCTGCCCTGGGACATTAGTATTCCTGGTTCTCGGACCTTCGGAATCAGACTGGGACTGAGACTTGTATCACCATGTTTCCTGATTCTCCACTTTGCAGGTGGCAGATTGCGGGACTTCTCAGCTTCGATAATTGTGTGAGCTAATTCCTATAATAATACATTTTCAGATTATTTAAACTTTCAATTTCATCATTCTGCCATTCTCTACTCATGTAATGATACCCCTTATGCATCATTTAGCGTCAGCTACATTGTCATGATTTCTGTTCCCCAAACACACAGCACACTTTCCTACCTCCAACTTCTGTCCACAGTGTCACCCATGAAGAATGCTTGTCCTTTATCTACATGCTTCAAAACCTACCCATCAAGCTCTGACTCAGTCTGCTTCCATGTGGCCCTGAGCCTTTCCTGATGGCCCTGAGCATAGGAATTTCCCTCACCTCTGTGTTCATGTAGCATCTCGTCTCTCACTTCCTTATAGCTCTTACAATACGATAGGACTGCATTTATTATTGCTCCCATTAGATGCAAGGCTTTTCAAGGACAGAGATCATGTCTTATTCTTCTTGGTAAAACCCATTCTATCAACCCTTGTACCTTATCTATGAGGTACAATAAATGTTTGAATTTAAATTTGTATTTTAATTTATTTTTTGTTTAATGTATTTTCTGCTTCTATTAATTAGTTTAGCCTATCCCATCCCCAAGATATAACATTCATGACTTTATTTGTAAATTGCTACCTTAGTAGCTGCATTTTAAAGACAAAAGAATCAAAAAGACACTGTCTGCAGTATTGGATTTGCATTGCCTTACACATAAGTCATTTAATAATTATATTGAATGAATAGAGGTAGTGCTTTAACTGTTTAATCTTGCATTAGCATGGACTTATTATGAATGTCAACAGAAGTTATTTCTGATGAAACAAAATAATAATATATGCAAAGGATCATCTGGACATATTGTCCACTTTGATGTCATTTTTATATACAAAGCATTAGCTCTGATTTTAAAATGTATTTTGAAATCCTCTGATATTCTCTAATGAGCCACTTGATTACAGAGGCTTCACCTCATGTTTCTAAATGAATTGATAGTGTCTACGTTAGCCAAGAGCTAGACTAAGGAAATTTGAATAGCAGAGCAGACTATTAACAAGCAGTTATTCTTGTTTAAGTTTTGTTAACACAAACCAATTTCCTTAAACCATTTTTATCTACTAAAAAAATTACACAAATTAGAGCATGTCTTTAAAAATGAATAGCTTCTAAATAAACTTTAGATGCAATTAGAATTATGATACTTATTACGAAGAGCTCTGTCTTCTTCCATTTGGTGCAAGTGACAAAGGTTAAAAATGCCCTCCTATGAAATACTACATAATTAAACAAAGCAATTTTGTAATTACCCACTACATAACTGGATAAATTCCAAGTTTCATAATTATTTTAACCTATAGATGATCTACTTGCACAAATAAACAAGTCCAAAGGATAAAAGAATAGAATTTATCTTCAGCATAATTTATTTCTATTTCTCTCAATTTGTTCAATTACTCTTTTTAAGGAAAATAAAAAACAGCAAAAAGTTTTCTGCTCCTGGTATCTCCCTCTTCAAGTATCTATGTGTAGTTGTGGGTATAGAATGCCCAGCTTCCTGCTTGAGAATTGCTAAAACCCAGCACCAGAAATGAGACATAAAAGTGGTACCTCGCATAAGGAAAACTCAACTCCCACTATTAGCAATGACGAGAATTATGCCTCAGAAGAAATTGAAGGCACTCATTATAATAATCTGATAGAGACAAATCTCTCAAAAAGGGAAATCCTTGTTTCTCAATAGGATCAAATTAATACCACTATATAGGCAGAGGTCTACCAGGCCAGTTCCCTGTGTTGAGCTTCCAAAAGTTTCATTCTGAACTGCACACCATCCCCTCATTGCCTTAAAGTGCCAAAGGGACAGGGTCTCTCACAGAACTCCAATTAAATGTCCAGCTATATCCGGGCCCAGCCCCATTGCCCCTGTCACACTGAGATGAAGGGCATCCCCTGTGGGCAACTCTACAGAAGAAATTTATTCTTCACAATCCAACACATTCTGAGATGACTTAAAAAAACATCTTTTTTTAAAACCATCTCTCAAAATTTCCAGGTCATTGGATGAATTTCAATTTCTAGTGATGACCAAGTACTTTCATCAAATATCCATGATATACCTTAGGCATTTTGCTGAATACTAGTTCTAATACTTTGGCCAAATTTCACCTTTTAGAAGGTTCCCTTGTTAATTATTTAGTCATTTTACTTTGAAAGTAGTATTCTTGCTTTAGGCCCAGAACACTTCCTCACAGTACAATGCGTAGATGTCCCCAGATTCCAGAAGGCTAGGTGGAGTTTCTATAAATGAAAAACCTGAAAAATGATGACCTCTGTTAGAGCTTCATAACTTTTCCTGAAGGTCATTTTTACCTTTTGGAAAAGTGCAAAACAGAACATGTTAACCAATGAGTCATGGGATCCAAGTTCAAAGTACCTTGGAGACTGACTCATCTCCCAGTCTGAGCATTGAAACAAAGGGGACCAAGGGTCATTACATGACTGCAGTAGCCCAGGCAAAGCAGCCTGGGTTTGTCTTTCAGCCTCCTCTCTTTCTGAGTTTTGGTATAAAAATATTGGACTTAATTATATGGTCTCTACACAAATCGAACACCCAAGTATGTGCTTAGAAATCAACGTGGAGCAAAACATTTATGCATCACTTCTTTTGCCAGACAGCTTTCTAGGTATCTTATAAGAATTATCATTTTTAATCCTTATGACAAGGTTTCTAATTTTTTTTTTCATGAGAACTCTGAGATCCTAAGAATTTAAGTGACTTGGTGACTGTCACCCAATAAGTAATATTAACTGAGCACCTGTCTGCACAGCCTACTAACTTTCTACTATGGCATCTCTGTGTGTGTTATATGCCTTTGAGTTAGCTCCCACTCCTGGTGACACTATGAGTGAGTGGCATTCAAGATGCCTTGTCCTCAACAGCCCAGTGCAGCTCCCGTAGACTCATGCCTATGGGATCTTTTATGGAGTCAATCCATCTCATATTTGCTCATCTTCCTCTTTTCCTGCTGCCTTCCACTTTTCCATTACTGCCTTTTCCAAAGAACCCTGTCTTCTCATGATGTGACTGAAGGAGAACAGCATTAGTTTTGTCATTTGCCCCCAATGACATTCAGGCCTAATTTGTTCTGAGACCCACTTGTTCATCTTTCTGGCAGTCCAGGATAACCATGGAACTCTCCTGCAAGTTCATAATTCAAACCATTCAGCATTTTTCCCACATCTTTGTGGAGTAAAGCAAAAATGTATTATTACCTCTCATAGTCTCCCTCAGCTCACTTGGGTGGTTCTTGCTCAGGACCTCTCATGCAATCGCAGTTGGAGGCTGCCCGGGACCGAAACCATCAGAAAGCCTCCTCACTCGCATTCAGGTGCCTGGACTACGATGGCTTGAACACTTGGGAACTGAGCAGACCTCTCCATACGGTTAGCTTGGCCCACCCCCCCAGTACAGCAAGCTCGGAGCAGTAGGACTTCTCACCTGGCAGCTGACTTCCCAACCACAACATGCATTCAAGAGACACAGGAGAAGACTTCAGGCTTCTTTTGATCTAGCCTGGTAAGTTCCAGACTACCATGTCTGCTGAATTAGGTAAGTCTAACTGTCAGAAATGTCAATTCAGATTCCACGGGACCCAAATGTGACTCTTCTTCTCAATGGAGGTACCTAAAAAAAAATGGTGGCCATCTTAACCAACCTCATGTGGAGTGAGACAAACCTGGGTTCAAATCCCAACTTTGCCACTTATTAACTGTGCAGCCTTAAGCCAGTTACTTAACCTCTCTGAAATTCAGTATTCTTCTCTGCAAAATGTTGAAAATAGTATCTACCTCCTTGGGTTACTGTGAGAATTAAATGAAATCTAGTGCAAAAATGCCATGTACCAGGTAGGTGCTCAGTAAATGTTAGTTCTTTCCCTATCATGTTCCACCTTCACTCTCCAGTAAGGGGCAGAATAGGGTTTTCGTAGGCATTTGTTAAATGAATGAATGAGTGAGTGAAACTATGCAATTCATGGAGCTTCCAAAGTAATCTTCTGACACACTATTCATCATGTCACTCTCATGCTTAAGAATGCAGACTTTTCAATTGCTAAACAGAATAAACCAAGGTTCCCTGCTAAGCATTCAGAGCTCTGGGACCTCTCAGCCTCTGCTGTCCTAAGCCCCACTTCTTCCCCAAACACACATGGCAGCCTCCCAGCGCTCATACTAGCACAGGGCACAGCACCAGCATGTACTATGTGCTTACAACTACCCCTTGCTGAAACAGGAGGAGGAGCCATCTGGAGGAGCCATCTGAGCAACAAAATGAATAAAGTAGTAATGAATTATAATCCAAATTATAAAATAAATATTTTTGAGTCCATAGAGATATAAATACATTATTGAATAAATTAATGAATGGGGAAGAAGTTACACATATCCAAATATCCCCCCTTCAAGAGATAGAGCATAACTCCTCACTCCTCAACTGTGGGCTGCATGTAGTGACTTCCTTCCACAGATTACAAGGTAGAAAGAAAGAAAAATTTGACAATCACTGCTTCAAGTGGTTAAGGTCAACATCAATAGTTACGTCATGTTGATAGTACCTACCCTTGATATCATGTGATGAGAATAGAACATCACCTCTGTGATCATCCTCCCGAAAATCCGTAACCCCAATCTAACCATGAGAAAAACATCATACAAATCCTAAATGAAAGATGAGTACCTGGCCGGTGCTCCTCACAGCTCTTAGTCATCAAAAGCAATGGAAGTCTGAAAAACCATTACAACCAAGAGGAGCCTAAGGAGACATGACAATGTCTAGTTAAATGCTATCACACACACACACACACACACACACACACACACATGTCGATGTGCCCTGGGTGAAAAATGTCAGCATGTGTGTGTGTGTGTGCAAGGTCAGAGATGATGGAGGGAGCTACCACGTGACTGTACAGAACCGGTTATATCCAGATACGTCTAATGTAGCACAAAATATTACAGTGAAGGCAAAATTTATCAGCCCGCCTCCTAGTTTTGTGCCTATATAGGCATATATTTTATTGGTGTGTATACGTATATATACACACGCATATGCTTGTACATATACTACATATGAGGGCTGTCTGGAAAGTATCCAGCCATGTAATATGAAAAATAGAGGCATTTACGGCTGGATGTTTTCTGGACAGGCTTCAAATATTATTTCTTCTCTTAAATAACATTCTTCTTACTCTCAAAAATACGTAAGGCCAGTGATGAGGGATGGAGCTGGGGGTGCAGATTGGCATAAATTACTAGAGACTGGTGCTCACAGTCCGAAACCCAGCTATGCTGCATATTAGTAGAATTCCTCCCTTGATGAAAGGTACTAAAGTTTTTTGCTCTGGGACCTAAACCTGTACTCCCTTAAGCAGATAACACCTAATGTGGTCTGTACTCAAAGTAGAAATGAAGTGAATGTTAAAAGTTAACATGGAGATATGCTTTAATTTTTGTAATAAATCCTTATCAAATTTTATTTGAAAGCATGCCAATGTCAAGAATAACCAATGTATTAATAAGAACCAAAATCAGAAAGACCAAACTTTTTTATTTCAGTAGGTTCTACATTTGATCATTAGATAGCAATGTAAAACGTTCCCCTTCTTTTTGTTCTCCAAACTGGTATTTGCATCAGAGTTAGCAGCTGACAATAGATTATGAAAATTTCGGCTAAAATTAAAATGCCAAAACTGGATCTTCTGGATAATGAGAAACTGATTGCCTCCATTACTGAAGAGGAAATGAAAACAGCAATAGAGAAATTTGCAAGTAGCGAGCCTCCTGTGGTGATGAGTACCAATTGGAATAGGATAAAGCTTTTGACAGAGAATCAAAAGATCTGTTGTAATGCAGGATTTATGAGGACTTGTCTACATATGAGACCTATGAAAGCCACAATGCAAAAGTCTTTGTTCCTGTAATCTGTCAAATGTATCAACATTGGACATGTTTGCTTAATTAATTGCACTGAAAAAAAAAAAAAAAACCTTCCAGGTAGGAACTGGATAAAACAATGCAGGTTGAGATCAGTGGTTGTTTCTTGCAAGGCAGCACTTACATGTGCAAAATTTCGTATTTGCAAGTATCAGCAAATAGATTTAGACCTCCCTTCTACAGCAAATTCCGAATTTGCACAGAAGTCTTTATCATGTAAAAAAAAAAAAAAAAGAGGAGTATTTACAAAGGCTTTTAAATTTTTTTTCATTTTCAAGAACTTGGGTAAATCAAATATAAGGCAAGAACCCCTCTGTGACTACATCAGTTACTAGTAAGGTGCCCCTTTCTCCCTGGGAGGAAGCACGTGGTGCATCAGAGCCTTTTCACTTCATTTCATCTGTTGACAAAAGAAGTTTATGTTCAATTCAACAGAGAAGTGATTCAAGATAAAAGTTGAAAGTCAACCATCCTCGGTAACTGTGTACTTCATTTTATAGTAATGTGTTCATACCACTTTTCAAATTATTTTAAAAACCTTGCCTCATCAAAACCACCAGAATCTACAAGTAAACACTTAATAGCAACAACAAAGATATAAAGTAACTTTGCTTAACAGCACTTAAAAAAGTGATAAACAATAAAATCCAACTTTTGACCAACAATATCCAAACAGTCCTTAAAAACTTTGCAGTTGATCACTGATTTATTCTTTGGTTTTTCTCCAACTACTCATAGAGCCCCACGCTGCCTGTGGGTGAAGAAAAAGAGGAAGTTTTGTGTTATTGCAGTTGCTTCTGAAATCATCCTGCGAGACAACACAAACATACCCTTCACAGTGTACATGTGAGAAGGACTTAGTTAAGGTAACATCATTGTCGCTCCGCTGTCTTTTGTTTCTGCATGACCTGAAAAGCCCTTGATGCAGATGGACGAGTCAGAATTCAGATTTCACTTAAGGCAAGATTTTTCCACACTGGTAGCTTATTTGACCCAAAACATGTACTTCCTGTCCTTTTCTTACAATTAAGAAATTATACCTCCCAGTGAAATAAAAAGCAAATATAGCATATTAAAAAGTCAGGAGTTAGCCCTCGCATGCTCACTTCAGCATTATTTACAATGAAAACAACGTAAGTGTCCACCAATGCGTGACTGGATAATGAAAATGTGAGAGATATATGAGGATTGGTAGATAATAAATGTAAGTCAACGAAAAAAATTTTGCTGGTTGCTTGAGTTCTGGTTAATGGAGAGACTGCTGTATATACAAGGGTTGTCCAGAAAGTATCCAGCGATGTAATATAAAAAATAGAAGAATTTATGGCTGCATTTTTCTCAGACAGCCCTTGTATAAAGAATAGTGTTCAGCCATAAAAACAGAAGAGAATCTTGCCGTTTTTGACTACATGGTTAGACCTTCAGGGCATTTTGTTAAGTGAAATAAGTCAGGCAGAGTCAGACAAATCCTGTATGACATCACTTATATGTGAAATCTAAACAAAAAAACAAACAAACAAATAAAAAATGAACTCATAGATACAGAGTGTTCTCATAGATAAAGATTAATGTTTGCTAAAGGCAGTGCTGGGGGGTGGGCAAAATGAGTGAAGGTGATCGAAAGGTATAAACTTCCAGTTATAAAATAAGTAAGTCATGGGGACATAATGTACAGCATGGTGACTATAGGTAATAATACTGTATTACATATTTGAAAGATGCTAAGAGAGTAGATCTTAAAAGCTCTCATAACAAGAAAACAAATTTTGTAACTATACCTGGTAATGGATGTTAACTAGACTTATTGTTGTGATCATTTTGCAATGTACACAAATATCAAAACATTGTGTTGTACACCTGAAACTACTATAATGTCGTATGTCAGTCATATGTCAATTTTAAAAATGTCAAGAATTAGTAACATTAGGTATACTTACTAAAAGAATCTTTTAAGACATTAACAACTTTGTTATAATACATATTTGACTTATAAACAGTTTCTTTGATATTTTCTTATCATCTATTTGCATGTGAAATTAATATCTCTACTTTTCAAATACCAAAATCAGGCTAACTAGAGAGCTATTGTAGATTTTTATGATTATAGGAATATATTGTTATTGCACTTTGCCAAAACTATTACAGATTCCTGGAGAACTTCTAACAAGAAACAAATTGCTGAGGAAGCTATTAACTATTTAGTATTTCCAGTCCATATGGAAATACTAATATCACGTACTCATGAGAATACAATAGGTATACTTAGTATGAAATTACTATTTTTCTCAATGGAATATTTTGAGGGGTTTTGTTTTTAGCATTTTGGTCAGATTCCTATAAACACCAATGCCTTTCAAAGTTAGCACAGTTAGGTCTTTCTTGTGATACATCTGAATTCGGGAGACTGCATTCCAAAACAATTCATTATGGTTATGAGAGCTATTTCCGCAGACCAGCTGACCCATCTAAGAAGGAGTACATGGGCATAGAATGATAATGAACTATTACTTAGGGGGTAGCCAGCTTTTGGAAATTCTCCAGGGTTTCAATAAAGAGCTGGGACCTGGGCCCCACTCATGTCACCCAGAATTATCAGACTCCAGGGCCAATTGAGCCAACCCCAAACCTTGACTCAATCTAAAATGATTCCAATCAGGCTGAAAGAAGGCATATGAGGGCCATGATCAAACAGGAAGTATTGGCGGGTGGGGGTGGGTGTACGCACAGCATCAATGCCTAAGTCTGCCAGGGGATGGAAAGGGTCAGAAGAAGTGACAACTGAGCAACGACTTGAAAAGTCACTAGGAGAATGTCTTATGAATACAGAGGGAAAGGCATTCCATAAGATGTGAGTGAGAAGTGTGAAGGCACAGAGGTCTGAAAAACCCCACCGAGTTAAGGGACAGCGATGTTTCCTGTGGCTGGATTGTAACATGCAGGTAGGGGTGGGGTGGTATAACGTGAGTTCGTGGATTTTCTCCTGGAGGAGCTGAGTGACTGTGGAGGAGCATCCCCCAGGACTGGCTTAAAGGTAGTAGCCAGAGCCCCTGGCCGTTAGGTTGCAGAAGGGTGACCTTGGAGGACAGAATGGTGGCTCAGATTCTGGAGGAGACCGCACCGGTTCACACCCTAGCTCTGCCCCTTCAGCTTTGCAACTTTAGGTGTGTAACTTACTCACCCAAAGTCACAAAGCTGGAATAATCACAGTGTCTTAGAGTCACTGTGAGGTTATAGGAGTTAATTATTTGTAAAGCATTTTAATGCACCTGGCCAAGAACAAGGATTACCTAAATGTCTGCTAAATAAAATGGTGGTTGCAGCAGTTAAAGCCCCAGCTCTTGACCAAGGCAGCCTGCTCTGATTTCGGGCCTGAAGGGACCCATCTTTTACAAAAGGACACTCAAATGATCACTGAAGTCTCTGACTCTGGAATCTTAACCTAATAACTTGCTCTAAGGCAGAATTTCAGTCTTGAACAAAGTATTCATTAAACAGAGCCTTATGTAAGACATTACGGGTTTCATCTCAAAGGTGGCAAGTATCGGGCTCACCAACAGAAATCAAACATGAGTCTCCTGGTTTGCCTTAGTGGACAGGGGAGGAAAAAGGCAGCAGATAGATGAGTCTCAAGCAAAGCCAAGAGACGTTTCCCTGCCTCAGGGATCTCTGATTATCCTTTGCCTCTTTGAAAAGCAATTAGCCCTTTTTATAGGTTCTCCAGAAAGAAATGCAAGGTTATTAAGAACACTTTTTAATTCACATAGCCCAGATACTCTTGGGTAACTGTGTCATAATTACTGAGTTACATGTCCAGATTGTATGTAAAATAAATTGCTGTATAAATATGAACAAATGAAAAATGAACTATAATATGCCTTATAATTGCAGCTATAATCACCCAAATGGATCATTAAAAATTTTACAGGAACACTCTGTGTTGCACTCTGTCTTCAACTTAAGCTTTTGTGACGTAGGGTCATCAAACCTCGTTCATACAAATAGGAATACAGGATCATGCGGGGCAATTTGCTTCTGATTTTCTTTATATTTACATTGCAAGCTACTGACCTCTACTCAAAATAATGAAAAAGAGAATATGCCCATTTCATCATAATAAAATAAATGCACATATACATGCATGCAACAGAAAACACTGACTTTTTAATTCAATCATACTAATTAATAATGTATCAGAACCAGCATTCATTAAAAATTAATAATTAGAGTGAATAATTCTAGAATAAAACTTTCAAATGTTTACTGCTTAGTCCCTGAACATTTTTTTAAAATGGAAAGTAATCTGAATGGCTTGGCATATGTCTCTTGCATCACACCATCACTTCTGCCTAAATATAATTTTACCTATAAAAATTATGGGTGGGAAAATCTGGATAAACTATAACTTGTATGTAGCTTAGGCTGGATGGAAATCATGAGAGTCTATTACATTTATATATGATTTCTGAAAAAAATAAACACATCAGAAAATTTTTTATTTAGTTAAATAATAAACTGTGTTTGGAAAAAAAAGAAAAAAATGAAGTCAAAAATAAAAAGAAGAATCCTTTCTAAAAGAAACTAACAAAAGGCTTCTGATGTCACAAATTGTATTACCTTTCACTATAACTATGCTCCCTAGTGGGGACTTCTAAAAGGTTTAGTTTAAATTTTTTAGAAGTTTGTTTCATGTAAGCATCACCACATATGCCAAATGATCCATTAAGGATGTTCCATTATAGCTTAAAGAATTCTAAGTTAAAAACTCAGTATCGTGGCCTAATAATGCTAAGAAAATATACAGCTTGATTTCCACTTGATATAACTCTGTAGGAAGATATTATCCACAGAACATTTGCTGCATTAAGGCAAGAATTTATACAATGCCTTTGCAACTATTTAGATGCTTCTGATCCTACGAGACTGAACTTGTTCAACCTACAGCCTGTGGGCCACATGTGACCCAGAATAGCTTTGAATGCAGCCCAACACAAATTCATAAACTTTCTTAAAACATTATGAAAATTATGCATAGACCTTTTTGTTAGCTCACCAGCTACTGTTAGTGTTAGTGTAGTTTATGTGTGGCCCAAAATGATTCTTCTTCTTCCAATGTGGCCCAGGGAGGCCAAAAGGTTAGATACCCCTGCACTAGACCAAAGGCCATTTGTCTTAAGATTTTTCAAAAATTAGTCAATTCTCATTATTAATATATGGGATCTGCATATATAGAATGAGTGTGCATTGCGAACATGCCTAGAGATCTAAACTATATCTTCGTGTTTTCATAAGGACTTTCATGGCCCACACCCCCAAAAAACTTTGGTCTTGCATCTTTCTCAAGCTAAAAATTTCATAATGTAAAGTATGGACTGTTGGAACTTCCCCCCAGTTATCCTGCTCTTACATGTGCTATCCCACAGATAAGCAAGTGTCCTGGAAACACCTTTAGGCCAGAATAAGTAGTGTCTGCATACTTGAAAAGAAAACTGATAGCTGCAAGTCAGGGAGAATGTCCTGGACTCAAGACACTGAGCCTGCTCCGAGAATGTTCTGCCACATGAGCCCCTGAAGTCTGTTCAAAGTCGATGATATAAAAATATCCCCAGTGGATCTTGAACAACTGCCATGTTGAGAGAGGGAGACATTTGATAAGAGGGCAAAGCAAAGATGCATGTCTGAAAGCTGTTTATTTCTTAAAAGAAGTTTAGAAGACAGCTTTCTTCTGAAAAGTAGAAAGGATTGATGTGGAAGAACTCTACTTTCTGAAGAAATTTTGCTTTCTTTCCACTTATTCATTCTCACCAGAAATCCTCAAACTCAGGCAAATGGAGAAAAAGCCAAGAACCCAACTTGTTTGAGATAAGTCAGGAGTGGTCAGAGAAGGCTGTATGAAACAGGTAGGACGTGAGCATTATTGTTAGGGTTTTGCCTAAGTGCAGGGGACTGAAGGAAGGCATCCTCAGTGCGTGACAGCAAGGTGAACATATTATAAAGTCAAGAATTTCTGTGTAATACTCGAGGAAGAGTGAGCACACCTGCTTCACCGGGTGGAAAACCTGTGTTGGTATAACCAGGTCGGTTGGGGCCAGATAGTAAAGGTTCTTGAATATCAGCCTGAGACGGTTGGAATTTATCACACAGAAATGAGAAGTCATTAAAGGCTTTTGAGATCATAAAAACCACATTTCAAAAAGGCTTAGCTGATGATGATGATGTGCAAAAGAAATGTGGAGGGACAGGATAAGTCGTGCAAAACTGGAAAATGGGAAATAGCAATATGTCCTGGGCAATTCTCTCCCTTTGGCTCTGTATGTTGACTTGGTCTCAGATGGAGAAACACAAGCAGGGGGGAAATGAGCAACTTCTCTCATTCTATCAACTCCCCAAGTCTAATCCAACCCCATCCCCTAGAACAAGCACCCCTGAAAGAACCTCAAGTGCAGCTCTGTGCGCCTTCTCTCTTATTCACTTACAGACACATGTAACAAGATAAGGAAAAGCCTTTCCTTTTAAGGAAACTGAATTCTGCCTAGCTGATAAGGCCCTTTATAATTAGTAACTCTCTACCTGGGACAGGGCCAACTGAATATATCTGAATTGCCCTGCATAGAAGGCCACAGTTTACACGGGCTCTTTGTCAGTGCTACTAATCTTCCTGAGTGTCCTTCATACTATACTCAGTCCTATTGAAGTTTTCTCCCACCTGCCTGTCAAGTTTCAGGGGCCAGAATGCTGCCTAATGCCACAACAGACTCACCGATCTCACTGTAAGCAGAGCTCCACTAACCCTTTTTCCAAGGAGACCTGTGCTGACCTCAGCTTGTTTGACTTTAGCTTGTCTCTTCAGCACGGCAGGTTTTCAATGGTCACAGTGGCTCTGACCCACTTTCCCATAGGGATGCTATCACCTGAGGAAGATACAGTCACCCAGTTAAAGGATGGGAGGGTCTGAAACACATAGGAAGGGGAAAACGGAAGCACCAAATAAAGCATGCCTGGTTTCTCCATCGTATCAGAGTGGAAGAACTACAGGCCAATTCACTCCAGAAGACAGTGCAATGCATGGATCACTTCCATGGCATCTTGTGATGATTTTTCTAACCATCAATGGAATTAAATCTTAAAAGGCCTTCATGGCACTGGTATTAGGTACTAAGGCTCAGAAACTCATAATTATGTGCACAGGCAAACAAAGAGAATAAAAAAAGAGACTTCTTTGCCTTTCCTCTTTTAAAGACATTTAAATTGGGTCATTGAAGAAAAACTCAGAATGCTGGCTCTCAAGAATTTTTCCTATTTGTGACAAAATGAATGGACCTCAAGATCATCAAGCTAAGCAAAAAACCAAAACAGAGAAAACCAAGAACCATATGGCTTCACTCATATGTGGAATATAAAACTGAAGGCAACAAAGAAACAAAAACTCATGGACACAGTCAATAGTTCAGTGGTGACCTGAGGGGGAGGGGGGAGGGATGAGAGGGGAGGTGGGGGGGGTCAAATGCACGGTGATGGTAGGAGAGCGGACTCGGTGGGGAGCACACAACGCAACACCTAGACGATGTGATGTAGAACTGTACACCTGGATCCTATGTGATTTTTTGCTAACCGATGTCACCCTAGTAAATTTAACAATTAAAAAATAAATAAATGAAAACCTATAAAACAGAAGAAACAAAAAGAATTTTTCATGACTAAATCCAGGTAGATCTTATTTCTTTCGCCTAACACAAATTTGAATTTTTTTTATCATTTACTACTTTATAAACTATTCCCTGAGAGAAGGCAAAGAGCAGACAATGGAATTGTTAAAGGAATGCAGGAGAGGGCCCACAGGCCCTGAGGAACTGGGTGCCGGGTGGTAACCCAGGTCGTTGTTTCATAGGAAAAAGGCTCATACACGACAAAGCAAGATCTTAGTCTAAGTGCACTATGCCTTGTCGTTATCCAAAACCTTCCAAATTATTACCTACACCGACACCTTCAGAGAAGCCCTTTCAAACCGTTCTTAAATGCGAAGTCACGTGGGACCGCTCCCTGCACCCCGCCGGTCCCAGCCTGGGGCGCCGTCCGCGAGCCGCCGCTCCCCTCCCTGTCGCTACCGGCTCCACCCCTGCTGGCGCCCTGCAGCTGCGCCTTCTGCCTGCATCCGCCGCTGCTGCCGCCTCGGCTACTCTCAGCAGAACAGCTCCAGGGGCCCTTCGGAATCACCTCCAACGGCTCCCTCTGACACTCAGAAAGAACCCAAGTCCTCAAAATGGCCTGCAGTGCTGTACAGACCCGCCCCCCTTCTAATCCCCCATCCTCATCCTCAGTGACCCTCCCCCGGCTCTTCCTGCTCCAGCCCCACCATCTGCTCTTCCTTCCGAACTCCTGCAACAGTCCTTCCACAGGGCTCTGCTCCAACTCTTCCTTCTGCCAGGAATGCTCTTCCCCCGAAACCCTCATCCTCACGCACCCCACGTTCTCCCTGGATTGTCACTTCTCAGAGGGGCCTCTCCTGACCACCGAAAACTGAAGCACCCCACTGTCACCCAGAACTCCCAGAGCCCCCGACACCGCTCCACGTCTTTTATGATAACTTAACACTTGGATCTCTTGTTGACTTATTATTTTATTCCTGGTCTTCTCACACTAGAATGGAAACTCGGTGAGCAGAGAGGTTTTCTTCTTTAGTTTTCCTCTTTAGTTCTAGTGCCTAGAACCCTGCCTGGCCCCAGCAGGCACTCCATAAACATTGTTGAACGGTAAGTGAATTCTTTGTTGCCAACAAGAGTTTCCTGTGTACAGGTCTTATCCAGAAAGGAAACACGTAAGGCCAGAGGAACTGCAAGCAGGCTCCTGGGACTGTTTTCCAAAACTGTGACCTGACAGAGTGTATTGGGATTGTGTTCAGTTACCACACAACCAGATACCTAGGATACCAAGTTGTTCATCCTTCCTTCCAGGCGTTGGCTCCATTGTTTTCTGCAGGCTTTTTCAGAGATCTTTGTGTGCAAAGACTTCCAAGTATTACACACTTTCCCGTGGATACTTAAAGAAACAAAACACATTTTCATTTCCTTTTGGGATAGACATTGGGCTAGATTTCTTTTTTAAGATAATAAGACACAGTGCCTGTGCTCAAGGAGAACACAATCCCAGTAGGAAGACAGCAAAGCGATTACATCTGACTGGGGGTGGGGTAAGAGCTAGCTTCCTGCAAGAGGGACTTTTAGGCTCAGCCACGAAGATGAGAGTGAGTTGGACAAGTGGAATATTAGAGGAGAAGATTTTAAAGGGAAGAAAGAGAAAGAATTAAGGCCTAGAGGCATACAGGAGCAGGAAGCCACTTAAAAATGAACAAACTTCAATATTGTAATTACCTTTAGTTTTTGGAAGCTGTATTTGTGCAACCTGTGTTTCATTCCTGAGATAACAAAAATAATATAGGATGTTAGGGGCATTTGTACTTTGGTCAACCATAGAGAAATTTGGTACCAACATACCGTTTGCTCCTGAATAAACAGGTTAGAACACCAAAAGTCTCTCCTCCTTACTTCTGCTATTTCACCAAGTCACATATAACTCCTTCTCTGACCTCATGGCTGCTACGTGGGCAAATGCAGCACGAGGAAGAGTGGAAATGCAAAAGAGAAACCTAATACTGGCTTGAAACCTTTTTTCTTACCATCTATCCCATTCTCTCTCCATAGCGGTTCTTAATGTGGGTAGATTTTGGACTCTTGAAAGTCAACAGAAAGAATTACACAGGCTCCAGCTGTACAGTTCTACAGTGCATTGTCAACGTGTATGAGAAATGAAGTAGGTTTAGAAAAAAAATCATAGAAAAAGGGCAAATACAAAACAAGTGCAACAATTGCTACCCACTGTAAAGGTCTCCTTGGGCTCCAGGCTCAGGACCTCCCCACAGAAACAGAGACCTTTAACAGCGAGCCCCGGGGGAGCAGAAAGACGGGGACCAAAGCGCCCTGCCTCACACACCAACGGAAACAGAACGTGGCTGTTCGTCCACGTCCACCTTTCTAGCGTACCTGCACAGTAAACCAACAGGAGACTTCAGGCTCAAAGGTCACGGGCGTCCCACTTCAGCTCCCACTTCCTCGTCTGCAAAATGGGTATGGTAATAAAATGCCACCCTACCTGCCTTCTGGCACCGCTGTGAAAATCACAAAAATCACAAGAGGTAGCCTGTGTGGAAGAGTTCGTAAGCTTTCAAGTGATGGCTATTATTGTTATTATTATTGTTGTGTCTGAGTCCTGACACAGACCACCTCTAAGGAGTCCATAGTTACTTCTGTAACCCACTTGAAGGGGAAAGCTCTTGCCTACTCAAGTGCTCTGATCAGTTAGTGGTAAATAGTGCCGAATAGCATCAGCTGCCCCCACATAAGCCCCTAAATATTCTCTGCTAGCTCAAGTAGCACTGCCACTAACAGACACCTCTATTAAACACGGATGAATCACCAGTGCTATTATTGAGTAGAAGTAATCACACATGTGCCAGATGATGACACCAGCGCTGGGCCTGGACTACAGCTTTCCACTAGAAATACACTTTAAGCTGAAGAGGTCCCCTGGACTCACCATCCTCCCCTCTGCTCAAACGTCCCTTCGCTCCTCTCGTCCTCACCATCGTAGCGTCACCTCCACCCGGTGGCTTTCAGCCTTTTCGACCCCACTTCCCCCTGCCCCAGCTCAGTGAGCAGTTCGGTCAGTGGTCGCTGCCCTTTCTGTCTATCAGTACTGTTTCTGTCTAGACCAGTATTTTTCCACTTGTGTACCCCTTTTAAACCCATGTCCATACATTGTACCCCTTGGTTTTAAAACAGCTATTTGTAAACACTGACACTTTTGTTCAGGGCCCACCTTAATGTAAAATAATGGAAATGAGGTAATAAGTTAGAAAATAAAAATTACTCATCTAAAAGTACAAACCACAGATTTAATTTTACAATATTCATAGCAGTTAAATATTAATAATGATGATCGAGTATTTAAACATTACATTAAAAAACTACTTGAAGAGAGTCACGATTAAAGACAACGCCCTTACATTTACTCAGTCAATTACTAAATTTACCCAACAGTCTGGCTACGGATGTATCTATATGTTTGGGGGAGTTCTAGACACATCGCAAGTGGGTTGTCCCGAAACTGTTGTAATGATTGGTAGAGCAGTTGGGGGAGTATTCACAGCCACGCCTCAACAATCACCATTTGCTAATGCCATCTAATTTTGAGGTGTCTCCATTAACCGTGATTCAAACTTAGCATTTTTTGTTCCACAATTAACGTTTTGCATTTCTCTACTGGTTTCCCCTCACCCCTCACCCTCACCCTTGAATGGCCTAATACCCCCCGGGGTACGCATACCACCGCTTGGGAACCCATGGTCGAGATGCTCTTCATGTTTTGGAGAAATGATGGTAGAATCCTCTTAAATGTATGTTTATGTTGCTCTACAGTAAATTAGATTAAGCTTTGCAGTTGGCTGCTCACATCCACTACAGTTTTACCAATTATATTTTGCATAATCTACTAATTACTAAAAGGGGTGTGCTAGGACTCTCCCACTATGATTGTGGATTCTTCTATTTTTGCCTTGTAATTTTGTCAATTTTTGCTGTTTAAATATAAGCTGCATTATTAGGTGATTTACACATTTAGAGTGGTTATATTCTTACATTTTCCTCCTGAATTATTCCTTTCATCAAAATGTGGTAATCCTCTTTAACCTTAACACGGTTTTTGCCCTAAAGCTCATGTAGCTTGGAATTAATATAGTTAGACTATAGTTTCTTTTTCTTTAGTATTTAGCTGGTATATCTTCCTCTACCTGTTAATTTTCAGTTATTTTAGATATGTCCCTTATAAATTACATCCAGCTGGTTTGGTGTTTTTATTTTGGCCTCTTAAAATAAAGAATTTTAACCCATTTGGATAATCTCTGGGTAATAGATGGTAAGTTAATGTAATTATATTTGTTGTGCTTAATTTCTGACACTTTTTCTATACGCTTTCTTTTCATCTGTTTTTCTACATTTTCCTCCTTCCCTGCTTTCTTTTGGTTTTATCAAGTTCTATTTATTCTTTTTCCTTCCTCTATTTATTTGGAAGTTACAAGTTCTATTTCTATTCTTTTTCTGTTCAGTATTTTAGTATGTTAACAAGCTGTCCCCATTTCTGGGTACACAAAACAGTAATTTGGGGCGAAGGAAATGGTACCTAGGCAAAGCACAGGGGCAGAAATGAGGAACTCCACTTCCAAGCCTGGCCAGCCTCATCCTGTGAAATGCTCCACCCTGTTCCTCTTTGGCAGTGTGCATAGAGGTCACGTGCTAAAGACATTGGTGTCCCCACATGGAAGGAGCCCGGGTTGCTGAGCCATCACTTCAAAGACAGTCACCCTCTTAGGGTTTATTTGTTGCCTCAGGGTAGTCAAAAGCATATTTAAGGTCCAAACATAATCAGTATATCTAACATTAGATCCTAGAATGATTTAAATTCCTGCACATTATGATGATGCAGTGATTTTGTCCCACCCTGATTTTACCCCTCTTCAATTATTAATGCTTATTCACATTTACCCACACGCTTGACGTTCTTCCTTACCTCTCGCCCTTTTCTCTGGGTTCAATTTCTTTCTTCCTGAGATAAACTTACACCAATGTTTTTAACCAAGAGTTTTGGTGGTGGGAAAATACTCAGTCTTTATCTCTAAATGTCTTTACTTTACCTGCCCTCTTGAGATGTAGTTTTAACTGAGTATAAAATGTTTGCTA
This sequence comes from Lyroderma lyra, assembly GCA_004026885.1. Taxonomy (NCBI): domain Eukaryota; kingdom Metazoa; phylum Chordata; class Mammalia; order Chiroptera; family Megadermatidae; genus Lyroderma; species Lyroderma lyra. The sequence continues at coordinate 27,756 of PVJL010003282.1, forward strand.
ACCATTATTTTCTCGTGGCACTTTGAAAACATCATTCCATTATATTCTAGCATCTATTTTTGTGATGTTAAGTCTTCTGGCCATTTACTAGTTATTCTTCTGCAGATGAGCTGTATCTTTTTCTCCGGCTACTTTTAAGATGTTTGCCTTTGGTGTTTTGATGTTTCATCAGGGTGTGTTTAATGTGAATTTATTTTATTTCTTCAGCTCAGAACACATTAAAATTTGTAATCTGAAGATGTTTGTGTTTCATCTTTTTGTTTGTTTTGTTTTGTTCCAGTCATCAACTCTTCAAATATCTCCTTCCCCTTTATTGTTCTTCTTTCACTCTGGAACTTGTACTAGAAATATATTGGACCTTCTAATTCTGTCCTCCACATCTTTAAACTTCCCCTTACTATGTTTCCATCTCTTAATATTTTTTTGCTGTATTCTTGATAATTTCCTTAGACTACTTCACTCATTCTCTCTTCATCTATTTACTAGCAGTGTTGAGTTCTACCTGGACTTTTATCTTTCTGAGATTTTTATTTCAATGACTGTAGTTTTTTTTTTTATTATTTCCAGAAATTCTATTTGTTTCTTTGTCAAACATATCTGGACAATTTTGATAGTCTCATTCTCATTCTTGTATTTGGTGTCTTATTTTATGCCTTAGTCATGTCGTAGTCGCTATCCGATACTTGTATTACCTGACGGGTTTAGAGTCTAAGCTCATTGTTTCTCTTCTTTGCTGACTCTTTCAGGATGGACTGTTTTCTAATAAGTTTGAGTCCTAGTTCCATAATTGAATAGACACATTGTCTTAGGTGAATTACTTAACTAAATTTAGTTTCCTAGCCTATAAAATGAAATTAGGGATTCAAGTATCTGTCTCAGAGTATTGTTGCCAGTATTAAATGAGGTAACGTATAAAGCCTCTAACATAAACTCAGCTCCAAAAACATAACTATTTTTTTTTTTAGCATTCAGCTCTGAACTCTTGCTAGCACCTATAACAATGCCTAGCACTTAGTTGCTACTCAGTAAACGTAAAACTAAAATGTAGATGAACAAAGTTAAAGCAGTTATGGCAAATTTTATTATATAATTATCCAAATACTAGTACTCTTTGGGTTATAAATGTTTAACGTACAAATATCACAAACATGCATTCATTTATTCTGTATACAAGAACAGCCACTGTTCTAGTGATGAGACAAATGGCAGTGGGTGATACAAAGTTCATTCTCATGGGCTTTGTCTTTCGGTGGGGAGGATCCAATAACAAACAGGGGAGGGAAGGAGGGAGGGAGGGAAAGAGGGAGGGAGGGAGGGAGGAAATGGATCATGGTTAAGGATTAGTCAGAGAATTAAACTAAAGCGATGTGTTGCAAAGTACTCAAGTTAATACTTTCCACTGAATGGACTGCGTCTATAGTGACAGTGAGTGACGCCTGGAGGATAAGAAGGAACCAGCCATTTGAAGATGTGAATAAGAGCATCAAGGCAAATGGAACAATGACTGCAAGGGCTTTGAGGAAGCAGGCTTTGCTCTTTCAAAAGTGCAGAGGCTGGTGTGTCTAGAAAGCAGTCACAGTGGAGGGAGGATGTTGTGAGATGGGCCAGGTCACTAGGGCTTTGTAAACCAGGATATGGAGTGTGGAGTCTCTTCTACCAGTGCTGGGAAGCCACTGGAGAGTGTTGAACAAGAAAGTATCATCTGAGTTCTGTTTCTAAAACATCACACTGGCTGATGAATGTTTGAGATGGAGAACTGCTCGAAGAGATGCAGTGAAAACAACAGCTGGGCAGTTGCCTCCTTTCTGCCTGATCCCCAGTCTACCCAGAAACTGCTGTTGGTGCCAACCACCGCTCAGGCTCACGACCCCGTGTCTACAAAGCCAGCTCTGGTCTCATAGCGCCATCTGATGGCCGGCACGGGAATTGTATAGCCTCTGACAATACCCAGATCCCAGAAAATCCCCCCAAGTCTTCCCAACTTCTCAGTCTCTAATCAAATTCTTCCCAGCCCCGTTTTGAAAAGCATCTGGCATTCAATTTAGTTATTTTCTTCTTGTTTTTACAAATATGAGAGCAATCAGATTTTTTTATTGCTTTTCATTGTAAGTAAAACAAAGTCTGGACTAGATTCAAAGGGACACTGTTTTAATCTTACTAGTAAAATTTATTATTAATCATATTAGGTTTTATGGGAAAATGAGTATCAAGTTATCCCTGCCGATGCAAACCAGTTACAAGCACTCATACAACATAACTAAGGAGTGAATAAGATAATTCATGATGTTACTTTACCAAGGAGTTTGGAAGCCGATCTCCTGTGTATATTTTTTTAGTTCAGAATGTGGTCCTAGAGGTGTAATTATAACATCTGGAACAGCTGGTATGTGCTGAAAGAAGTTCGGGATTCTCTTTTTTTCTTTACTTAAGAAACTAGTAATTTCAAAGATGAGACTTTGTCTCAAATGGAAAATCTATTTATAGCTGGCACTCGGCAATTGAAGCTAGCTCTGGCTAATACGTATACGCGCACACACACGCACACGCACACGCACGCGCACACGCACGCACACACACGCGCACGCGCACACACACACACGCACACACACGCATGCACACACGCACACACGCACGCACACACGCACGCACACACGCGCACACACGCGCACACGCGCATACACACACACGCGCACACACACACACACACACACACGCACAACCAAACTGCCTTTTTTTTAGCAGTGTAATGATCAAATCAGAAAACTCTCAACTCTTTTTTGCTAATACAAAGCAGCCCTTTTTATATTAATTTAAAAATATGACACCAGGGCCACCAACCCCCTCGAGAGGATTTTCTACTTGCAATAATATGGCTAATTGCAATGATACAAGGAGACCTACTTCGCTACACTGATATTTTCTTGTCAGTCAAATTGAAAGATCTTAAAAGCAATGCTTGCTCACTCAACTTTATTCAGGAAAATGTGACACATTATAGCAAGATTGCTAAATTTTTATTTTCTGGGCATAAAGATCTCCTGCTGCTTCACTAGGCAGAGTTGAAGCAGTGAATTTTTACCCCAGACGTAATTAGATTGACTCTTACTTCAGGGATACTTTTGGTCCTTCCACAACAAAGTAAGATCTGGGTAAGAGGTAACAACATTCCTCTTCCCCGGAAAATTAATTAAAGTGTGACTTTTCAGTAGCTGGTAGTGGACTATAATGAGCCAGGCCTGCTGAAAACCACTGTGCTGTTGTTAACGATCGTTTTCCCAGCCCAGCCTCAGTGCTGAATTTCCCCCAGTGTTATACCCCCCGCTCATGGGCACACGCTGTATGAAACGAGTTAGGGGTCTCAGCCCTCTTCTGAGCAGAGACTCATCACAGAACCTCTCAGCACCATCGGCAGCAATTAGCACTAATTGGTACCCTCGGCTGCTCCAACGGCGAGGTCAGTGATGGAGCGAGCAGGCAGAAGGAATTACCCTTTGGCCTCTGGAAGTGAACTTACTGGTTCTGTGTGGAGCTGATCCATTCCTGGTACCTGCTGGGCCTAGGAGGTGGATGAAGGAGGCATTTAGTCTCTAAGGCCGTCAAACAAGAGTGTTGGGGAAGGTCAGTTCACGGAATAGGCACAACAAAACTGTCGAATTATGACCACTGATCAGCCATAACGAGGTCGCCCCGGCTTCACCCCATATTACCTCACCCCTTCCTATCTCTCCCTCTCACTTTCAGTTTCTTCCTATAATAATATCAATCCAATCAAAGTAAGTGCTCTGTCAGCATTTCTCTCTCTCTTGCCACAGAGCCCACACTGTTTATACTCATTATTGTGTAACCAGGCCACTCTCTGGCTGGGAAGAGATGTCATTTGTCTCAGCTTTGCTTCTCTATATAGTCATCCTACCTATAATACTTCATGAGGGATGAAGGGTTTGATGTGATAATCAGTAAAATAACACGGGTGTAAAACTTACATCTTTGTAGACTATTAGTTCTGAGTGTCCAGGTGTTTGTCGTCCTAATACCTTTACCCTCACTACTTTAAGCTAGGGGTTTGAAAAGTCCTTAACAGAACTGTCAGGAAACAATTAATAACCCTTCCTTGGCTACGAGTAGCCACTAGATGACTTGGCATCACTCACAAGACAACAGAAGGAAAAAGAATGTTGGCATTCTGCCACCTTACAAAACGTGCTCCGCCCTCTCATTTAACTCAGTTGCTAGCACTCTCCTGAAGGCTGAGCAGGGAGGAACAGAAGAGGGAGTGGGCAGCTAATTAGCAAAATCACAGCAAATAAACTGGGGTGTTGGCGGCGAATGCCCTTCTGCCTTCCTAGGAAGAACAGTAAGTCTAAAACTAAACAAAAACTACACACTTTGCATTACTTAGAAAATGCTTTCTATCTGAGTTTTTAAGCATTCACTTGGGAGAAAAGAACCAAGAAATGGTTGACCTAGAAATAATTCAGCCTTGCAGAGATGCCTGAGCCCAGACATTCGCCAAAGCCAACAGGGACCTTTCAGGACCATTTATAACTAGATCAATATGTCAACTGGTCCTGCCCTCAACTCACTCAAGCTTTTGTCTAAAATTGAAAGATTAGCCCAGAAACAAAACTGCCAAAAGAAACGAGTAGGAAGATAAATCCGTTCTGCTTAGCCTTCATTTCCCTTCCTAGAAGGAATTCGAGACGAAGTCAGTGAGGTATCAAGCTGAACACCTCTTTATTGTCAATGACTGGCAAAACACCTGACGAGGGCAAATGTTCACTCAACACTGTGATATACCAGAAAGGATGAATAACTGAATGGTCACTTAAAGGAATAGAATTTATAGCAACTAACTGAGTGCGTCCCTTCAGGCAAACTGTTGCTCTTGACGAAAGTCCAGAATTAACGTGCCTGGAGCAAACTGAAAAAATGTGAACCGTGAACGAGGGAGGTGACACTTTTTCAGTGTCTTACTCAGTCTACAAACATTTACTGACACCTATGATGTGTCAGACACCGTGCTAGGCACTTGGGCATGAAGAGCAAAAGCACAGACACTCCCTCAGTCAGAGTTCAGTTTCCTTGGGAGGGGTGAGCCGAGAAAAAATAATGGCAAAGCGACGTGAAGTAGGAGGGGGGTCTGCGGGGTGGGACCCTGGAGCTGGGTCTTGGCGGTGTGAGCCGGAAACCAAGGTGGGTCTGGGACGGCGGGCTGGAGAGCAGGGACCGACCTGTGGGAGAGCACCGCCGTCTTGAGGAGGAGAGAGTGGCTGAGTATCACCTTCCTAAGGCAAATGCAACAGGGGAGCGAAAAGGAGGCAGAAAAGGTGAAAGGAGAGTGAGAGAAAAGTGACAGGGACTAAGAAAACTTGGATGAGAAAGTTTGGCGAGGGTTTACCTGCTACCTGGGAAGGAGCCTGGGCCTTCCTCTATAGGCCACAGGGTACCGCAAAGGAGTTTTAAGGAGGGGAGTGACCTGAGGGGGACAGTGTGCCTGACCTGGTCAGCTAGGTCTGTGTTCGTTTCTGTTCCTCCTTCACGACTCGTCTGAAAGAATATTTGCAGACAGACCCTGTACGATTCTGTTTTTGGAAAACATCACAGGGCAGAACATGGGTTGGGATAGAAGAAAAATCAAGTCAAGGAGACTGATGGCTCTTTTAAAGGCAATATTTAAGATGTAAAATTGGTTAGTCTTGATGACTTAAATGATCCACAAGTTAAGAGAGAAGATGGACTCGGTAACTGTGAGGTTTCTAACAGGGCCACTGAATGGTCAAAGAAATGCCTATTGGTAGAAGACTTGAACCTCTATTTTTAACTCCAAAGAAGAGCTACTTGGCCCTCAAGATAGTCCCCAATTTTCCATTGCTATGTTGGACTGTTACATGCTTAAAGGCACAAGCAAATGGCATGTTCCCTATCTGTGCCCGCAAGTAGCAAGAAATACTTTAACCCAGATCAGCCTTGAAGAAATCAAGGAAAGTGTTATCTTTAAATATTATAATTTAGCAAAAGTATACTTTGTGTTTTTTGTGCCAATGGTGTGTGAGAAAGTAAATATGACATTCGGAATTGGGGGTGAAATGCATTCCAATGATAAAAGCCCCTGTTCATTCACTGCTAACTTCCTAATCTTAAATGCAATCCCCATTTTATCTCACCTAAGAAGAGTGTGTCATAGCTTTCTTGCTGTAATTGGAGCTCAAAAACCTGTGCACTTAAGGTCCAGAAATAACGAACCGTGATAGAAAGATGAACCACATTTCATGTGGATAGGAGACAATGGCGGCTGTGTGGCTGGGCCAGTGGGGGGACCCTCTCGAGGCCTCCACCCCAGGCCTTCAGGGACCAGGCCTGTACATTATTCATGTTGCCTTTGGCACCCAGAGCACCCGGGCAGATGGATGGACATAACTATGCAAATAGTCTCTTCCCTGTTGCAAAATGTACCTGAAAATCACATTTTTCCCAAGCTTCCCCTCAGGCATTTTAAATACCCAAAACCAAGTAAATTTTTCAATTTATACTTAAGTTAACAAGGACTCCACTATGCCGGAGTCTTACTTGACGCCAAAATGAGGAGGTATGTTTAAAAAGTTATAAGCTGCTTAAGTGTGGTTCTACACAATATGCTATTTCAAATGGTTGTTAATCTGTATCAAAACTCCACAGTAAAATTATTGTCACTTCCTAACCGGCTCTAGCAAAGGTTTTATTTTTATGTTCTCACTCTCTTTTCCCCCACAATCCCAGGAAATTAGGGATAAAATTCGTATTAACAATGTTTATGTTACAAATGTAAACACAGGAAAGTCTGAAAGCATTTTAATAAAGTCCTCCAAGTCATTTTAATTCATCCATGCTCTTCTCAAACTCATATTCTTGTCCTGTTTTCTAAATATTCAGTGTACTGAGGAGTGAATGTGTGGGGGGTAAATCTCTGTTTGCAAATAGAATCTTTATTTTTGCTTTTGTTGACTAAAATTGTAAACCAAATGAACTGAATTACTAAATTGTTTTATTAAACATACTCACAATGAAGAGCTTAATTTTCTTATTTTATTTCTTGGTAATCTCTATCATGACGGCTAATCAAATGGACTATTCATATCTGCTCTGCTTCCACAATGCTATGTTCTTTTCTTCTTTCCGATGCACTATCTGAAACATACCACAGATGATCTGAAGCATGAGTGACTTTAAAGCCCCGCTGATTTGTGCCTGGCGTGTGCACTTTGCCTTCGTATTCGAGATGAGCACCTTCTCATGCATTCTCTTCTAGTGACTTTGAAGAAAACAGAAACAAGATGTGCAAACTGAGCATCCTGCGGAGTGCCTCTCTAACAGAAAACGATTGATGTCATCCTCCCAGTCGGCTCTACCTGGGCTGGGTTTGTTAGTGGCAAATGATTCCCTCTCCCTGAGCCCTTCACAAACACGTTAAAGATGAAAATCCCAAAGCAAGAAATTTCTTGACATCCAATCACAGCTGCCTGGTTGTATTGCTGACAGTCCATTGAAATTCCAAATCAGTTTATTAGTGTCTTCATGTATTTCATCAGTGAATAAAAACAAGAATGCTAAGAGAGCTCTCTTTTTAAGTTAGTAACAAAGCTGGAAACCCATCAAAATGATAAGGCACAAAAACATGGAGAATTAACATTTAAATTTAAAAAGAAAAGAAAAACAAAAATTGTCAAAGTCATTCAATGTAGCAACAACCTCTCTCTCATCTAATAAAAACCAAAGTGTCATGTGAGCAGATATTAACCAAGGCAATGGAGAGAAGTTATTTCTATTGAAGATTTTTCACCTGAGTGACCATTTGCCTCTGACGATCCTTAGCACTATGAGAAAAATAAATAAATTTAAGGTTACACATCTTCTGTGCCTATTTCCACAAAAGAATTGAAATCATTTAAAACAAGATAGTATGGTAAGATGACCTACCAAAAAGATAATGTTTCTAGGAGGAATTAAAGTTAGCAAATAAGAATCTTTGCCCAGCAATATTGTGGAGGCCCATGCTCTGCTCTGAAAGCTACACTGTCATTAGAAATACAGCAACAACGTGAGGCAACTGCAAGGAGCTGGACATGAACCACTGGCCCCTGAGAACATTATCACGGGCTTCAGCGACTCCCCAGGAGAGTCAGTCACTTCAGAGTCTGACAGACCGTGGAAGAGCACTGCCTGCCTCATCGCAACGACATGAACGGCCACCAACTAAGCGCCCACTTCTTTAAGACCAAGCAACCCGAAGAGGAGGGCCATGATAAGACTAATGTAATAGTCTTCTGCTAACCCTTGAGGCTAGAGAACACCAATTTCTTCTTAATATTTTTTTGAGTGAGAAGTGTAATATTTTTTACACCAATATTGTGGTTCATGTCTGTTTCAATAGTAAAATATAAACAGACCTCAGAAATGCAATTTAAATAAAAAGCGGACAAAAATATGACAACTCTAGCAGTCAATATGGCTGTCTTGGCCCCTGTGCTATTTTGAAATGATCAGTCCCTGTGGAATAATCAGTAGGATTTCTTTTCAAAAGGAAAGTATGAAAGCAGATTTATTACTATGACTTAAGCTGAGCTTTCTGATGAAAACATAAATGGTTTTAACAAAATATTATCTGTGGCTTTCAAAGTCCCTAAATGAACCTACATAAGAAAAAGTACCTAATGCCAAATATAAAGATCATATACCTTCTTGACCCTTAATCTGGGAGCCAAGTTCAGGTAAGTACCTACAGTTTCTTAGCTGCTTCCTGTGGATGACCATTTCTTCTTACGTATTACTCAACCCTTGCATGGGTTTGAGTAATTTCATCAGTTACTAAAAGGGGAACATTGGACTCTGATCTTGCAAAGCAAATAATTATTTGAGTTTATAGAGGATAGGAATTTCGACAGGAAATCCAACGTATCATAGTCTCCCTGGGTGGATCCAGACATGTATACCAATGCATTCCACTACTGCATTTCCTACAGACCAACTAAAGTCAGATTGCTAGAAGCGACACTTCTTGATTCCTACAATACCTACAAAGTACAGCCACTGCCTGTATTCCGTTGCTGAAGTATATTCAGATAAAGTTATCTTCATCTTGGTCAGGCCCCCCCAACAGCACAGTTTTGAAGACCACAGTTTCAGAGGAGATAATGAGTAATTGCATTATGTCCAAGGAGTGTGAACAAGATTCTCAAAGTAAGGTCAAATGACAAATGATTGAAAAAAAATAATAACTGGAGATGTTTAGCCTGAAAAAGATGAACTGCTTTATACTCCTCTCATTGCAATTGCGTACAAAAGGTTTGTTCTAGGTGGAAAAGGCTTATTTTTCGTTGTTGCAGTATGTAAGAGGCAAGCAGAGTTCTACTCCACGTAAGGAAGTACTTTCTCATAATTAGAATTTACTGCCTTGTCAGAGAGAGGGATCCCCTCTTTAAGGAATTCCCATTCTCCATCTGTTAGCAATACTTCAGAAGATAATTTTGCACTAAATAAGTGGTCAAACTCCTACTAATCTCTAAGGTAGTTTTAAATTCCAGGTTCCTAATAGTCCATATATATTTGATTATTTCATAATATACTCTACTTATAAAAATTTTTGGATGAAAATTCTGAATCATTGCTGGAGCCAATAATTTCTTCAAAAGCAGCCCCATCTGCCAAAAACACTTGATTTGCTGCCCATAGATGTGACCCCCACTCCCTCACAGATGGGGCGGTAGATGAAGCCGTGCAAGCACGGGCCTCCGTGTTGGACTTAAGTTCAAATCCCCGCTTTGCCATTTATAGCATGGTGTCACCTAGGCACCTCTCTTAACCTTACTCAGCTTTAATGTGCGCCTCCGTAAAGCAGGGTCAGGGTACGGTGGCCTCTCAGCTGACTGACGCCCATGCCAGGTAAGTGTGGCATTAGTATTCATTCAGGTTTTTGCCGGTTGCTTGAGAGTGCCGGTTGCCTAAGTCCCAGTTAACAGAGAGTCATTGTCTTTGTCATAAGGACTAACTGAGGCAATGACAGGCTGAGCAGACGCACCATTTTAAACAGAACAGAGACCGACTCTTCTGTCCCATTGCAGATGACACGTGCGGTCAGCCCGGTGTCACGCTGGGCTAACCCCGAGGTTCGGCGGGCTGACCGCACGCCCCGTCGGAAACAGGACAGTGCCGTTCTCTTCCGTCCCGTGTGGCTCGTCGGCCCGGACGATGAGCACAAGGAGCCTGGCAAAGCTGTTCGCTCAGAACCCTTCCGTGTAGGGCAGCTGTCACTACCGGACAAGTCGTGTCCTTCAGGGCCCTGTAACCTGAGCTGGGCGTGGACCTCGTCCTGCTCTGCTGTCAGCCTTCCCGCCTTCACCCCCTTGTGCACCCCAGACAGAGGCGGGTGGGTGGGCGAGGGAGGACACGACATTGCGCATCGTGCACATACGAATACATCTGCGCGCGCGCGCACACACACACACACACACACACACACATCTCTTTTTCTAAACGTTTCAGTTTGAGATAAGTGTGGATTCACATGCAGTCACAAGCAATGACACAGAGACCGCCCGTGGCCGCTTTCCACAGCGCGTACTTTTTAATGTAATGTACGTCCTTGTGTGAGGCAGCTTGTCTGGGGTTTCCCTCCATCCGAGGTACTGACATAGACAGGGAGTGGGCATACCCCAAGTTGCTGAATTAACCCGGCACGAAAACACTGAGAACCGAAGACAGCCTTCCCTGGGGACCTGTGCGGTCGCTGTCGGGGCTCTGCTTCAGCTCGGCACGCCTCACCCCTGCCGAGGCGGCCCTCCTAGTAACGCCTGCTCAGCTCGGCGCTTGGTGGGAAGCAGGCCCCGTGCTGCGATGCCCACCTTGCTGGGCCCTTGGGAAACAGTGTTGTGGCTTGTTGAGCAAAGGATGTAGTTTGAGTCCAACGTGGCAATATTCCAATTTCTGTTGATTAAATGAATTAATATTCCAGTGCAGAGGTGAGGTGGTATGTTTTCTTTCTTCCAAAAACAATTCATCTGTATTGACGGAGCTCCAGGGGAAATGAATCCTAGGCTATGTCTGAGGTGGGTTTCAATACAGTGGGAGGCTTTCATGTGGAAAATTCTCTATTTAGCAATTACATGCAATGAGGAAACTTGGAATTCATAAGTGATTTAGAAAGTCATAGGCCATGAAGAGTGCAGAAGGGGACAAAGGGAGACAACCTGAGCCCGATTAGTCACATACACCAAACCAATACTCACCCAAAATGCCAATCAACAGCATCTTGTGGGAAGCTTTTAGAAAATAGATGTCTGCACTAAAGAGCACCCATCCAGGCCCTGAGGGCCGGGGAAACAGCATTTCTCTAACGCTTCACGGGGGTTCTAATTGACAGCCGAGGTCGGGAACTACTGCTCTGAGTCAGTATATTTCAGCAAGATGAATGTGCACATACGTCAACGAAATGAGCACTTTCCCCCACCCCCTGTCCCAGCTCCAGGATTTTATAATTGCTTTTGTTTTTAAATTATGTTTTTACAGTGATGATGATGAATTCCAGTTTTTCAAATTATGAATAGTTTATGGAGATTATTTATTTGGAGGTATTAGTATATCAATTTCACAGAAGAATATGACTCTAATTCACCACAAATTTGGAAAAAAATAGTTACTATACCCCACTGCCAGATACAACACTTGTAAAAAAAATTATATATATATATATTATATATATATATCACCAATGCCAACATCTTCTAGCTTATCTAGCAGGTGGTGAAGCTGGATGACAAACGAGGTTCTTGCCCACCTATGAAATAAGAAACCAGCCTTGACTCAGCTCCCCCAGCTCCCACCCCAGGCCTGACAAACTCTTTTGCATCACCACAAATCCTACCCCAAATGCTGTCACTCCTTGTGTGTCCCAGAACTTCCCCTGTAAAGACCATATGAGGGTTGATAGTTATTTCTACTACCAGGAGTATCAACACATTTTTAAATTAAGAGCCTGAGTATGAAACTATCACATGCTATAGCAATAAAAGTAAACATTGTCATTGTCCATTCTTTAAAGCTTACAAGCATTTTATATTCAGAGTCCTCAAGCCAGAATTTTAAGAAATACCCCTTTAGTCATTGTGAAATAATCTCTACACAATTTTTCTCACTTGCTCTTCACTTCATAGACTATTTATAACTGTGCATAAAGTGTTAAACTCAAGATGGGATTTAAATGATGCCTAAACATAAAATAACATTAAGTGCAAGCCAAAAGGTTAGCTGGAATCATACATTGTTGAATAAAGTTGTCTTCCCAACAACTTGGAAAGGATGGAGCCTACAGGAATATACTTAGGGAGGTCATGAGAATCTCATGGGGAAGAGAGTACATTTTAAGATGTGCATCATCAGACACAACAGAGGAAGTGACTAGAAGAGACAGGGGAACTAATAGATGGAGGCATCTCCCTGATTGCCAAAATACCCCAGTCTCAGATGATAAACACTGACGTGTAATGTGTGACAACGGTGCTTCTCAAAGTATGGTCCCCAGACTGAGAACTTAAGCATCACCTGGGAAACATGTTAGACATGCAAATTCTCAGGCCAGGTTTTAGATCTTCTGAATCAGAAACTCTGGGGTTGGAGCAAAGCTTCACAAGCCCACCTGGTGGTTCTGATGCACACTCAGGTTAGGGAACTACTGTATTACAAGATGCCAAACTCTGACAGGTCTGGTCTGATCATTTCTCTCAGGCTGTAAGAATCAAAACTTCTCTTCCCACCTCAGTACCCAGTATAGTCTCTTCTCACTACCTCTCTCCATTCTCTTACAGTCTCCTCCTCTTCCCTCCTCTCCCATCCACCTGTCACACCAGTACACACACACACACACACACGTGTGTGCACACATATACACACACATTTAGCCTCTGAACACCTGTATATCATTCAAGGAACAGGAAACCAGCCCTTCTTTTTCCTTTTCTTGGTGAGTTTACTTTACAATGTGTGCACAATGCTGAGGCAAGGGGTGGAATTTAAACAATCCCTAATTAAGGAGGACAGCATCACCTATTTATCACATTATACTGTTGTGTATTTACCCCTTACCGCTTTTGATGCATTTGCATATAATCTTTCATAATTCATTTGTTTAAATCATTTTTCACTTATTTTATTCAGAAGGGAAAGTTTCTTTTACAGATCACTGGGGCCTCCCAGTGGCAATCTTAGGTAATTTCAGATTCAGATTTTATTGCAGGAGCTTTGGGGGAATGTTATCTAAATCCTTAGGCTTTTCACCTACTTGGTAGAAGCACACGATAGAATCAAAGCAAGCTTCTTATCAGAGGTAGATTATATTTGTACCTGAGCTGACTTTTCCTCAGATGTTGGCTTCAACTTCTTGCAGTTATCAGACTCCATATTTAGTCACTTGTTTAATAAAGATGTCAGCCAGCAGGCTTCAGGTTCTGCTAGTCAATGAAACATCAACCACAAATACATACAATGAAGACTGTCAGAGAGAAACTTATCTTGTGACTCCTTTTCCTCAATAACCTTGAGGTTTTCACCCTAGAATTTTCATTCCCACAATCCTGCCTTTGAAGTTGTGAATGCCCCACCAGAAGTTTCAGATACATTGTTTTTCCCTTCTCTTGACTCTGGAACATTCTGCAGCTACTCTGGCTCACAATACTCTCCTGTGGCAATTGGCATGGTCCTCTGAGCTTGGCTCTCACATGACAGCCTCTGACAGTTTGCCTCCCTCTGATATCATGGAAGAAGGCTGAGCCACCCACGTCTGCATCGGCTTACATCCTGTCACCTGTCAAGGCCTCCAGCCAGGATTTGAGTCTTACTCAGCAATATGAACCTCCCAGAATGAAGGTGCCTGTCATCTGATGAACCTCAGGCTAACGGAGGCTGAAGGCCATTTCTACTCAGCCAACCACTTTCTTCAGACATGCTGGTGTACTTCCAGTCTTCCGCCAAGACACCCTTGGCTCTCTTCTTTGGCCTCGAAAGTCTGTACTGCCTGAGTCAGTGCTGCCCTTGCCTTGAAAGATTGCTGAAAGGTGGTTTCTGGGAGCAGGTGTGCTCACATCACCCCAGGGCTTACCTTTATGCTGACACAGTGAGTTTACCACCTAGTAACAGGTCTATAAACACTAGCATCGTTGACAGATCGGGTGATATCTTAAAGTTCAACCCTGCCCCCTTGGCCTTTTCTGCTAAAAAGTCACCTGAGGACATCCTACACTTCCTGTGCTTCTTTCTGCCTGAGCCATCTCTGGGTGGTGAACACACAATGCAACACATGGACAATGCACTGTAGAACTGTACACCTGGAACCCGTGTGAATTTTGCTGACCAATGTCACCACAATAAATTTAACAATAATAATTTTTTAAAAATGATCAGCTTTTGCTTCAACCTCAGCACCTTCTTTATACAAGAGGGTCTATTTTTTATCTTCACACTGGCTAATTTAAGATCACTACGTATCTTTAAATGAATTAATCTAATATTTGCCCAATAGTCTTTGCAAAGAAAAATTTATTTACATGCTGGCTGGGTATATACACACCTTTATAAGAGCATACTCTTTGTGATATATTGCAAAAAGGAGTTCATGCAGGTTCATCTCAATAGTATCCCCCTTACACTACTTTGTGTTCAGGAGGCAAATAAAGACAATTTTCCCTAAATTGGATGGCTCCAAATTAGCCAGAATGAAAATCAAATTTAGGATTTTCTTGCACAGCTCAGAGGAGAAAATGCACATCAGGCAGTGTGCTAGAAAGAGCACAAGCTCTGCTGCCATGGAGACCGAGGTTCCCATCCCATCCTCCACACACGTCACTGGGGAAAGATTGTTTGCCCCACTGAACCTCCCCCGGCTGATCTACTTAAGGTTGACTTTTTCACGTGTAAATGGGCTGATGCCTCTAGGACTGCTGAGAGGATTCAGAGATGCTCTGTGTGACATGTCCAAAACAGAGCTGAAAGCAGGAAGTGCTCCATAATGGAGTTATTATTTCAGCAAGGGTTAATAAAAGCTGCAATTTTTCCAGTGAGCAGTCCAAACAGCTCGTCCTTGGCGGCCTCTGAAGTTTCTTACATGCCGTGCTGTTCCTGCTGCCGAGAACACGTCCCCCTCCTCCTCCCTTCACCTCCTTTGCCCCGCTACGCACACTTCTCCAGGAAGCCCTCCCTGACCTCCCGGCTGTGCATTAGGGTCCCTCCTATCAGGACATGCGCGTTGCTTCGTAAAAGTATCAGTATTCGGCGCTGTCAACGCTGCGGCCTGGGTTCGATTCCCAGCCAGGGAACCACCCACATTAAAAAATAATAATAAAATAAAATAAAAATAAATAAATAAAAGTATTAGCATCTCTTTCCCCTAGCATGCATTGACTTCCCTGCATCAGCCCACGTGCACGAAGCTTTAAGTCTGCGGGAGGACTGGCCCATCTACCTTGTTCTCGCTGTGTGTGTAGTCCCTGCTTGGTATGTTGTGGGTTTTCAGTAAATACTGAATGAATGAATGAATGAGGAGTGACAACCATTAGATACCTTCTTAGAGACAAAAAATAAAATCCAAGGAAAGTAAAAGGCAGTTGCATAAGTTATTTTACATTCTTATAATTGCTTTAAGCCTCCTAGAATTACCTTCAAAAACATATGAAATCCATACCCAACAGCTCTAGCATTCTGCTGCACATTCTTATTATATATTACATGTAGTATAAGAATTGTAGCCTAATTATTGTGATAAATTATAATCTTATCATTATTACTCAATTCCTTTTTTAATACATGATTATAAAATGTGTTTATTGTGTTTGACACCCTTCTAATTCTTAAATTGACTACCAATTAATCAGAGAGGACCTAAGGAAGGAGGAAATCCTTGGTAGAAAAGCGTTAATAATTTACTAGTTGCACACTGTACTTTTACCCCTGAACACCAGGTGGGTAGAAAACATTACTCATGTTTTTTAATCTAAGAATTTCTTATATTTTTATGGCTTGTTCTTTGGGATTATTTATGATGGTTTGTGACAAAGAGACAACCTTTGCCATTATGATTTATACTCTTCCAACAAAGGAAATTCAGAAAGAGATAAGAAACCCAAATGAAATCATGGCCCTAGATAAGAAAACCCAAATTAAATCATGACACTAAAAATAAATTTAAAAATCCAGTGAAGGTAAGGAACTGACTCATAATTTTAAATTAAAACAAAAAAAAAGTGTATAGATATGCAGACTGTAGGCAATGAAAATATAGCAATTTTCAAAACCTAAACTATAAAATCTAGCATTTACAAAGTAAGAAATTTTCAGAATTCCCGTGGTCTGTATATGAAATAATGTCTGGCTATTAAATTATGTTTTAAATGCCTTGTTTTAATCTTACTTGGTTTGTGCTTTTGTTTGGAAAACAATATTTTTTTGGTATGGCGAAGGGGTTGGCTATGGAGATCCAATATTTTTCTTTTTTTATTAATCCCATTTATAACAAAATTGACCTGAACATCTGGTTTCATTTTTAGTGATACTTTCAAATTCCTTGATGGTTGAGTGCCAATTCTAAAACTTGATTGGATTTTAGAGAAAGACAATTGCCTTAGAAACAAAGAAATTGAGAGGAAAAACTCTGGCCTTTGAGCTTTCCCAATAAAAGCACTGTTCATAACACAGGCCAAGGGTTAGCTCAATAGAAGAGGTAGTCAATGGTGTATGCCCAGCAATCTAAATACTACACAGCTGTACACCACCCTAGGAAACGCTAACGTCTAGTAGAGGAACTCTCCATAAAAAAAGAGTTAATATGACCACAGAATTAGTTTATGCTAACTAAAACCATCTAAGGCACACTGTCCTATTAATAGGACGACATAATTACACAGAAGACTGTCTTTGATTTTGTGTGGAACTTAGAAGCAGAGCAAATATTCAAATTGAGCTTGTAGGTCAATATTTTAGACTTAACTTCACATCAGATGCTCAAAAATGCCAAAACCAGGATGTGGAAATAATTTGTGAACTATTTCCTGGCTTCATAAGAAGATATAAAGAATTAGTTCCACACACAAATACACTCAGAAATGTCTATGGTTTTTAAATTTTGCTTTGCCATATCCCCCTACGTTATGCAAAAGTATCTACTCTGTTCCCAATTTTGTTTATTAATACCCTATAATTTGGTGGGGAAATGCACATATTTGACAAATTTTTACTTTCTTCACATGCATATTTTTAGGAAAACTAAGTTAAAATGGGGTCACAAGAAGAGGCACAGTATATTAATTTTCTTACAAGCCTATCAATAAGCTTACTTAGCTGATCTACTTAAGGTTGACTTGAATTCTTTTATTTCTAGAACCCAAGGTCCCAACTTGCTTTCAAAATTAGTATATCAAAATCCTACCCAGTGGAAATGTTTTATTTCCAAGGATATTCAGAAATTATTTATCTGCTCACATGCCAATGGCACTGCTTAAACAAGTTGGACATAGTCTCTGGGTATACGGACAGACCAGGCATTCACAGAGAAAACCAAGCGCCTAGAACCTGAGAATTTAAAGAAAAGGAAAAAAAAAAAAAAAAAAAGAACATTCCATTCTGTTATGTTTCCTCATCTTTTTCTTTCACAATAATGAGTTTACACTATTGGTTCCAAATCTGTTACAATTATTTAACCATAAAAGAGAACCAAATATAAATGAAAATCTATGTTTTGAAAAATTCTGGTAGACAAAAATTGGTACAAATGAAATAGCATATGTCAGTAAATTCTAAGATTTTAGTACAACACATACTTTGTTTCTTAAAGTCAGTGGATACAATCTGAGGCACAAAAACTCATGGTTACATGTATATAACATGTAAATTTTAAGCTTCAGAGTATCACCAGCAAGTTGGTATGTCTGCTGTGGAGCGAAAATTATTCTGTGATAACCTCTATTTAAACTTTGATAATCGGTATGCTGTTCTATCGGAAATGCAGAAAGTTTCTGCAAATATTGAGGTTTTCAGTAACATAGTTTAATTTATTAAAAAATAAAAAGCCAGATAAAGGCAAAATTCACAGTATAACTGCCTTGGATTAAAGTTAACAAATTGACTCCTAGCTATAAAAGGAAAAATTTTGATAGAAAAAGCCTATTCATATTATACCTTTTGAAATTAAATTGTTGTAAAAATGAATATAGAAAAGTATGGAGAAACTGAACTACAGCAAACAGATAAAAGTAGACAGGCACACGGAATGAAGCCGAACAGGAGAGGCCCAGTGTGTGCGGGGGTGCTGAAATCTGCAAATGAACGCTATAAACAGAATAAAACAAGGGACACTGCACGCTGTGTCTGACAGGCTGACACTTAGCGAAAAAGGAACTACTACGGACCACGTGTTCGGTTTGGACCTAACAGTCTTTGAAGGAAGGACACTTTGTTCTACCTAAAAATAGCTTAGCAGTGATAGTCAAACATTTTCAGCAGAGGAGCCGTTTTTATCCCACTTGTACCCCCTGAGATTCCTGCTGCTGGACCTGAAGCGCCTAGAAGCCTTGGAGGAAGCTGTGAGGAAGCTCGGACCTCTACTGACCAATTCAGAAATTACTGTGCTAGTAAATACGTATCTCATAGTCAACAGCAAGTAATGTAACTTGAGGAGGGGGGCAGAACCTCGAAACACAAAATCTCAGATACACCTGCGTCTCATTTCTTAATATTGGTCGACCTCGGGGCTCAGTCCTCGCGTTCTCTGTGCTTTCACTCCTGCTCCCTGAACAAGCTTTGCAAGCCAGGTCTAAGCTGATGCCTCCAACTCTCCGTCTAGCAGCTCAGATCACACACTTCCGTTAGTCTCCACTCCTCTCTTTACTCCACTCATATGCAGGACAGTGGGAAGGTCGGTTGACTCTAGCTTCCAAAGGCAGCTAGAACTGAACACTTCTCACCACCTCTAGGGCACATTCCGGGTGGCAGGCTGCCATCCTCTCTTGCCTGGATGGCTGCCATAGCCTCCTAACAGTCCCTCTGCCCCTTCATAAGTACTCTCAAAGCATCAGCCAGAATGGTCCTTCCATGGTGTGATGTTTCACTCCTCTACTCCAACCCCTTCACCAGAGAAAAAGCCAAGATCCTTTCAATGGCCTTAAAGGCTGTGGCGGACACTGTGATGTGCTGCCCAGAAACCCTCAGAATGACTCACTACCTCCCTGCTCAAAGTGCTGCTGGCAGATGGCGCTCAGCTGTCGGTGTCTTCAGGGATTGTCACCACTAAAGAGTCACCTAGCCCAAGGTCACAGAGCCTTCTCAGGGCAGCCAGGGCTGGCTGACAGGGGGTTACCAAAGCGCAGGCATCGCGGCCCAACCTGAGACGACTCTGAAAGGCCACTGCAGGTCCAGCAGGCCCCGTGGGTGTGGGCTGAGGCTGTGCAGCTCAACCTCTACTTCTGTCCTACCTCCTCCCGCTCCTTCCCATAGGGGTCGATCCCAACAGCACTCTCTCCTAAACGACCTGCACACCAAACTCGACCTCAGAGCCTGCTGCCAGAACCCAGATGGCAGCAGAGCCCTGACGCAGTCCAGCCCCGCCACAGCCTGAGGCTGCATGTGCCCAGCCTGCCCTGCTCCGGCCACACGGGCGTTGATGCTCCTCTAGAGGATACGCCTGCTCCTGCCTTGGGGTCGTGGCACTGTCCCTCCCCCCCGGGGACACACTTCTCCAGATATCTGCCCCGCTCCTCTCATTAAGCTTTGCTTAAATGTCACCTAAGAAGCCAGCTTACCCTGATCACCCAGTTAAGGCAGGAAACAAGAGGAAAAGATTTAAGGAGGAGTTCTCATCCTTTCCTAATGGATTTGTGTGCTACCTTTCCGGGTATTAATTTTACTTGGAAGAAATGACTTCACGCATCTAAAAAAGAGTGAAAATTGCTGTTTTAAATACATAAAGGCAGTACAACAGTAAAGAACACAGGCCCCGGACTCCAGCAAGCCTGGGCGAGAGCGCGCCTCACTGCCGCTCCGCAGCTGCGTGGTCGGGGGCAACGACTTGACCCCGCTAAGCCTCAGTTTCTTTATCTGTGAAGTAGGGATAATGATATTACTTATACTTCTTAGAATGGCTGTGAGGATTAGATGACTATGTGTGTGAAAAGTATAAAGGGCCATGAAAATACGGGGAACTATGGAGAGGTGCCCCTCTGAACCGCACATACCAAAATATCCCTGGGGAGCCTATCTGCACCCCGACTTACAGGTCAGGGTCCTGGGAAATGGCCTTTATGGCTCTGCTCAGCCCTGAGTAGGTGGGGAATTTCCAGCAAAGCAGAAAGGGCTGTGCTTAGGAGAGCAATTATCGCCCTGAGGGCACAGTGTAGCCTACCCAATATTACTGGGGACACTGAGGGGTAGTTAGCAAGCAATACACTCCTGTTACGGGGTACCAAAATCCTACTCTTTTGCTCTGCTTGCACTGACTTTAATTACCTCAGACTTATTCTAATCTCTAAGGTCGATGTAAAAAAAAAAAAAATCACATAAGATTTCAAATATCTAGATCTAAATATGTTCATCAGAAGAGCTTTAAACTTTAAAACCAGTCATTTGTCTGGTTGTTTAAGATTAGAGCCAAAATCTTTTTATGTGTATTTTCAACCCAAAGTTTTTATATTTATTTCTGTTTCTGTGATACAAAATAACTGTACTTGACTTGAAAATAAAACAATAACTCCTCCAAAATCCCAGCTGTTTTTATGTTTGCTCCCACTCATTTTTCATTTACTGGAGTAACATGTCCTTGCCCATAACCTCAAATCCACAAGCTTGATTGATTTCAGAGGCTGCACTGGAGGCCCCCCCGACAAGCAGAGCTGGCGGTAAGGAAAACCACAATCATCTAACATTCACCGTGATGGTATGTATCTGCCCTTCCAGGTTTGCATGCCCCACTATAGTCTAGTTCTTCATTTCTAAGGAGAAAATTACAGAAGCTTATGTTGAAAACAATAAGAATGTTCATTTTAGAGATATCATTATTGAAAACCACCATTCTACAGTTATACATTAAAAATAACAATAATTACAACAGTTACTAAAATGACCATAATAATAAATCCCAGTGCTATGGGGGATAACAAAAGCAGACACTGGCCTAGCCAATAACCACAGAGTATGGCTTTGCCATCCTCCAGACCCACATGCTATATTTGGGGAAATTCTTATCTGGGGTGGGGTGTGCGTGCGCGTGTGTGTGTGTGTGTGTGTGTGTGCCCCCTTGGGAAAGTCAGTACTACATCAGATTATCCAGGATATTTAAAGTCATGATCTACTAGAAATAACCTTCACTTTCCAAGTCTTACTTTGAGGATATCATGCACTCCTTCGATTTTTCTTCATAGCTTTATACAACTTAATATTCAGGCTAGGGAAACTAGAAATCTCCTCCAGGTCAAATAACTCCTTAAATCTATCTACAAATTTATTTTCTTTCTCTAACCTGAATTTCATGACCCAGAGGATGACAGTAGTTTCTTTGCACAGATGGTCAAAGGTAATGAGGAGTTCTTCCAGGAAAGGATGAGCATAGACAACATCAGCTGCCAGGATATAGTCAAAATTGTTGGAAGACCGTGGGAAGTTCTTGTCTAAAGCTATGCCCCAGGAGAGTTCTTTAACCTGCGGCAAATGCTTACATTTCATTTTGGTGTTTCGGGAAATATTATGTTGCAGGTTCCCAAGTAATTCAGGTAAATCTGTGGCAGTCACACGTGCACCTGTGAAGCAAAGAACAATAGAAAAAGTAACCTTCGTGGGATAAAGCAAACCATCAGGTTTTAAGACAACTTGCATTTTGCAATTCTGCACCACTGTTCAGTACATGCAGGAGGGAAATCCCTTGTACAATGGATGCTAGGCCAGCTTTTTGCCTCCCCTTTAATAAAAAAAAAAAAAAAAAACCCCAGCAACTTAGATTCTCACGGTACTTTTGTACTCCATTGCATTTTGCTGATCTCCTGTTACTCTTTTTTGTTTTGCTTTGCTGTTGCTGCTGCTGTTATTTTCTATTTACCTACTACATGCTAGGAGAAAAATAATCAAGAGAAAGGGAAATTCAATTTATTTTGTACCTCATTGAAATAATCAGAAGCCACTGTTGAAAGATGAACCAGGTTCTTCTCTAAGAGATTTCCCCAGTCCTTTGAGACTGAACCAGTGTAGACGAGGGCTGTCAGGAAAGTATCCAGTCACGTAATATGAAAAGCAGAGTCATTTATGGCTGGAATTTTTCCAGACAGCCCTCGTATAACATGGGGCATCCTATCACCAAATAGGAAGTACTCCAGTGCGAGAAGTGAGGAGGGAAAGAAGACTTTTTTCTCAAAAGCATTACATTGAAAGTACCATGACATCCGTGTTTATGCTAGAGTTTTCAGTTTGACCCCTTATAAGTGTGAGTCTTTCCATCAGGAGATGCTTAACACCACAGCATGCGTACGGTGCTCACAGAGCCAAAGATCACAGACGTAGACAGAACAGATGAAAAAAATACAAACGATTTCCGAGTTATGTAAAAATAAATAGTGATGGCCATTTTCAGGAAGAAATAAGAAGCAGAAAAATTGTAGAAACCAATAACCAATAAAATTTGGTCCTTAAAGTGAACTTTGAGCAGCAGCAGAGTCTGAAAATAATGTGTAAATCAATCTAGGCTTGGCCAATTCCGCATCACCAGACAAGAACAGACTCAGGTAAGGAACGGGAAAGCAGAACCGGAAGGGAACTCTAGGTCGGCCCAGACCAATTTAGAACCCATTCCACAGCCACGATGGCAAGCTTTCCTAGCTATTGATTGTATTTTGTGGAAAATATTAAAATGGGAAGGAAATACACGTATCATTGGTAGAATCGCAGAAATAGAATTTTCACATTCTAATGAGGGTGGGGCTATAATTTTCAACAAATCTTTTTAAAGTTCGAAGATAAGGAATACACCCCTACTTACAGTGCATATAAACTAGCTATTAATATCTTTGTATCTAGAGAGGTAAACATCACCACTTTCAGAATACTGACTAAAGAAAGCTTCAATCATCTAGTATTTATGTCAAATTATATAGGCGGACCAAAAGGATCAATTCTTTTTAGTGAAACACAGGACTTCCCAAATGCAAATTCTGCTCTTAGTGGGGAAGCCTTCAGGTCTAAATCCAATAGAGCCTCTGACTCTATCCATGCTGACTGGAATGGTAACTTTGGAAAGCAATATCAGAGCAGAGAAAAAAATGTTTTAATTTGGGGAGGACTTCAAAGGTCCTATATTTTCCTAGTGTTTAGAAAATTATAAGTCACCAAATCTTGAATTCCCCTCAAGATTTTTGAGTGGCAGGTGTGCACTTCTGAAGATCAAGGAAATCGGGACAAATCTGGTGAGTGCACACCAGAAAAGGCAGCTAAATTAAGGCAATGAAATACATAACTACAACAAAAAAAGATTGAACTGGAGCAGGCCCAGGCATACATAGAGACCATCACACATTTAGCTAGAAAAGAAGATTCCAGTGAGAGAACGAGATTGCAAAAGAAGAATGAAAATATATGGAGAAAATCAAAGACAAACATAAAATTAGAAACAGACATGATTTTTATGTCAATTCAAATACACCTTCATTATTCTAACAGGTTCTTTTCCACAAAAGCATAGGACTTCAAAACGCAACAGGAATATACTCATATGGCTACATGGAAACATTGAAATAGGGATAAAATTTGAATAAAGAACGTAAGGGTCAGCAAGCAGTAGATCCCAGGTATATCTAGTATTTCACACACACCCTCTAGCAGACAGGAGCTTAGGTGCATCTCCTAATTACACTCGTGACTCAGCACTCTGTGGGAAGAATCTATACAACTTCACAGAAAATTCTGAAAGAAAGCAGTAAGGCAACTTTAAAATGGGTAGACTTTCTTGATGAAGCCCATTCAAACAATTAAGAAGTTAAAAATAGGTCCAGGTCATCGTGTACTGGATAGTAAAAGCAACTAATGATATTTAATCCTTAAATTCTCCAAACTCTATTCAATCAAAAATAGCTACTTACCAAGTAAACTTGCCACAATAGAGACTAACCCTGTCCCAGCTCCAAGTTCAATCACATTTTTGTCAACCATATTATACTGCTTTACATTTGTTTCCAGAAAATAGCACAGAACAAGGGCCTATGAAAGTAAAAAAGAAAAAAAAGGAAGAAAAAAATGTAGTGCTTGGCAAGTAACAGAAAGTACAATTGCACTCTAGTAGATAAACATCCCACTAATGCCATGATATGTATGCATGTATGGTTGTGTGTACACACATATCACTACAGAAAATTATCAACAAGTTCATCCTTCAGTGGTTCAACACAGGCTAGTAAAAGTCTCTGGGGATTGTTGGGGAGAAAGACAATTTCAATTGCTCAGGTTTGATTATCGTTAAAGAAATTTCTAATAATAATAATCATTTCAAAGAAGTATGTGTGATTAGAGCAGAATGTGCAAGGGGTCTGCACACTTGAGGGGACAAGGGGTGGCCTTTTAGAATAATCTTCATGTTGACTCTGGTACAGATGTCATTATAATTGTTAAATTCAAATAGAGTCAGTTAAATGGGAAATAAAATGTTTACTATTCTAAACTCTTACAATGACAAAAAAACTCAATGTGTAAATAACATTTTTTATTAACCCTATAAGTCTGAAGTAAAATTAACTGGTGGAAGCATTGTCCCAATTTTGTGGTTTCTAAATTTTAGTTTGTTTGAGGTCACAAAATACACCTATAGAACATATTTTCTTCTTCTAAATACATAATAAGGAACAAAACAGACTGAAAATAATTAAAGTGTAGCAAGTTTTGTATGAAATTATACCGATGGCCAAACAACAGCCCCAAAGCAGTCCATGGCTTCAGTAATTCGAATATCATGACCAACAAAATGAAATTGCTCCCAGGAGGTGTTTGTTATTAGAGCTGGAATAAAACATCTTCCCAAGATCTCTGCAACAACATTTTTGTCATCATGGTCTTCTAAGTTCTCTGAAAGGAAAAGAAAAAGGCAATCATTGTGGTTGTATTACTAAAACCACAAAAAGAGGAAAAGAACTTGATGGAAATGCAACATTTCTATTTATTCTGTTACTTTTGATTATGTATTGACTTCAGATGCAATATACTAGTAATGTGAACTATTTGAAAATGAATCATAACATAAGTTAACATTTTATACATCAGGATGGCAACATCTTTCTGATTTTCACTGAAGCTGAAATCACCACTGTCTATTTCTACAACACTATGTGAAACATATAACAACATAGTATTTTTAAAACAGTATATTTTAAGGGACTCAAATATGTTCATCTAGAGCAATAGAAAGATTGCTGATGGAATATAAGAACCCAACTATTCACACTGGCTACATAACACAATTCCTGTTTTTTCAGTAATGTATATCCTCTAGGACCTGCCTTTATTCAGAAAAAAAGAATTTAACATCATCCAACAATATACTCTTGTATCATTTTATTATTACCTATTTTTATGTTATTATTTTGGGTAACTCATGGCATCGTAACATCTACAACATTATATAAGGTTAATAAGCAATAGGAACTACCAATTATAGAACACTTTCTTCACATGTCAGACCATGTTAAGTATATTACATGTAATATTTCATGTAATTTTTACAACAAATTTTGTGAGATACATGTTATTATTTGCACTTTTACAGACAACAAAACTAAGAGAGTTTTATTAACTTGACCAAGTTCATGCAACTCATATACAAAGAACCCAAAATTTGACCTTTTTTTTTGTTGTTCCAAAGCCCCCTCTCTAAACTATTAGAAAGCTAAAGTGTAATTAAAAAAAAACTAATATTAGCAAAGAATTTACTCACTAGTTATGGAGTACAATATACATCTCTCTCTAAGCCTCCATTTCCTCATTTGTAAAATGGGAAAGACAGAATTTACATCAAATAGTGTTGGGAGATTTAAACAAGATAATGTATGTAAAGTGCTTAGCACTGTGTCTACAATTACATAGGGCTCAATAAATTATTATCATTATTATCATTATTATATCTATTTCATCTCGGTTATGAAACTAAATGATAAAACAAGATCACTATATAATAAAAGGTATTGGATTGGGGGATATTGTATTGTACAACTGAAAATTTCTTTGTTACTCATAGAAGCAGAGGGTGAAATGGTGGTGGCCAGGGCCTGGGAGGTGGGGGAAATGGGGAGATGTCAATCAAAGGGTACAAAGTTATATGTGATGAGTAAGTTCTGGAGACCTAATGTACAGCACGGTGACTGTAATTAATAAGAACGTATTGTCTACTGTAAATTTACCAAGCGGATCTTAAGTGTCCTCACAAAAACCAAAAGAAAATAGTAACCATGTGAGGCAATGGATATGTTAATTAGGTTATTACGGTGTTCACTTCACAATGGGTGAAACATCAAGTTGTACATCTTAAATATATACAATTCCTATTTGTTAACTATACCTCAGTAATGCTTGGAGGTTAAATAAATGTGGTGGAAGTTACTCAGGAATGGCTTCATAACGAAAGTGTGTCTTAGGTTCAATCTATTTAATATATGATTTGCACTAATAGTGACTCTATTTATTTCTTCCAACAATCCTTAAAATCCAGTGACCTTTCAAGTCTTGTCTTGGTTCTTTACCACTCTTCTCACCCACACTAATGAACACAGGCTTAGTTCTCTTCAGAAGACAGAAAATAAAGACTGAACTTTGAGTATAAAAAAAATGGTGCGACAAAAGAAAAGTAAAAATAGTTTGTAATTCTTCTAAAGAAGGAGAGACGAGGCAGAGAAGATTCACTTAAAAAACTTAAGCCAGAACATTTGTTCCTTGATCATCATTCATCTACTCTTTGAACAAAACTGTACTGAAGGCCTGGTGTGTGCCAGGCACTGTGGTGCATGATGGAAAGACGGCAGTTAGCCTGACAGACACGGTCCCTGCCCTCGGGAACACTAAAGTGCACAGACACAACCGTCAGGACCCTGGTAATACATGTGGTGCCTCACAACATCTCCACAAAGAAACTCTGAACAGGATGCAAGTTAGTTTTTCCACAATGGCTCCCAAGAACTTGGCTTTGATGCCCACCTGGATAGATCTTCCTACTATATGGTGTGTTCACAGCTTTGCTCTGATTGACATTTTTGTAACCTCTGTGACTGATGATATTAAGAGTGTGATCAAATATTGAAATATAAATGTGATGGGGAATTACATTAAGTAAGTCAATGAAGTACTAAATATCTTGATGGGTTATACCAGTGGATTGGACATAACAACATGAAACTTGATAAAGACAAGTGTAAAGTCCACATTCGGGCTGTACTATTTGTGGAGGGGTGTATGTATGTATACAAATATTGAACCCACATGGGTCTGTGCTGTTGTTCTAATGTGTTACACTTCTGACCCATATTGAATCCACAAGTTCAATATGGGTCAAAAGTATAATACAACTATCAAAACAGCGAATTCACCCAGGCCATATAACAATATAATTTCTGAAATGAGGGTGGTAAAGGCTCTGCTATACTTGAAGTGGTCAGGGCGTACTCGTAGCCCACATTCAGTTTGGGAAGCCGCATTTTAGAGGGCCACTGAGAATCTGGAGCGGTGGGGAGGAGAGAAATCGTGACAGTCGGCCATAGAAGGACAGTTTGGGGAGATCAGCATTTTCATTATAAAGAAGGAACAATCTGAGGGAACACAAGATTTTTCACTGTCATGCCAATAAATTCCATAAAAAATAATAAAATTTGAGAAATTTTTCACAAATATGAAGGAGCAGCTAATAGAAGAGACAGGAGAGAGGGAGGGATCAAGGGAGGGAGGGAGGAAGAAAGAGAGAAGAAGAGGAGGAGGAGGAGGAGGAGGAGAAGCAGCTGAAGCCCTGGGGGGGAATTAAAGCAGATTTTTAATATTTCTCTAGCAATCACATATTCCCAAAAACGAAATGGCTCACCTCAGAAAGGAGTAAGCAATTAGTTCCCAGGAGCTATCAATCAGAAACCAGAAGACCACTCCCTCAAGATATTGGGGTACATCAGGTTGGGGTTCGGTCTAGCAGGACCAGGACCACTGTACCACTGAATGTCTATGATTCACTGAAACAGCTGCAGGCCCTCATGTGGAAAAGGGCCATTACAGAGACACAATGTGCTAAGGAAATGTAGGAGAGAAAGTAAATAAAAGCAGACCAAAGGAAGCAGTAGTGCAGACACAGAGAGCAAGTTTTGGAAGGGAAGGGATGGCCGGAAGTGAGATTCCTCAGCAGGCAGACGAGATGTGTCCCAGGTGACAGGCTAAGAAATTCATTCATTTATTCATTCAACAAATACTCACTGAGTACATCCTAAAATCTACATACCGTCCAGTGACAGAATAAATCAAATTCATGCTTGTGAAGCTTACAGATGTGTAGAGAGAGACATGCAAATGGATGACCGTTAAGTTATATGACAATTGCTAAAATGGAGTTGAAAGGAAAGCACAATGAAAAACAGAAAAAAGGACCCCATGTCAGCCTGGGGAATTCATATGTGATTTCCTATCCTAAATTCTGTGATCCCTTAGGATCCAGACAAAAATGAAGTTTTCCCCAAAACAGCTCCAAGTTCACTACCTGCCACAGCAAGGGCCCACTCTACCACCACCAAGAACACTGACTCTTAGCAGAGAAGCAGACAAAACGAAGGGCTGAAAACCTGACATTTTTCAGCAGGAGCCCCCTTTTCTAATATATTTCACTGTATTTCTCCTTAAACAATGGTGTGCATTCACATTCAGGCCCAGCTCTAAGAACCAAATAATATCAGTAATACGTTTCATTTGAACTTTAACTTTCATTTCACTATATTCACTTGCTGTGCTAAGATTGTTGGGGGGAGGCAGGGGGGCAATGTTTGTTGTGGAAATCCTTTAGAGAAAAGCAGAGAACATTAATTGCTTCCCTGACCTTTAGCTGCATGTGCCCTCTTGGGTCCCCTTGCAAACTCCTTGTAAATGCAGCACTTCTTTGACAAGTCACCTAAGGAATCAGGGATTAATAGATGTTAGAGTACACTGAATCCCAGGAGCGTCTCCTAAAGTTCCAATCTTAGATATAAAAACTTTGCCAGTGAATATTTACTGCTACAATCTGACATCTCTGACTTTGCTCTTTATTTTGAAGGTTAGTTGACCAGATTAGTACTGTTGTTCTAAAAACTACAGTGTAATAACAAATGATTCCTGGTTTTTTATTTGTATTTCTAAATAAACAGAGCTAGTCATTGCTTTTTAAGAATGACTACATCTTTACCTTTATAAGAAAATGAGATTGAAAATATATATGTGAATATATTTTTATAATAAAAAATTACTTACACTCCCAAATAAAGGATCTTCAAAGAGAATTTATGAAATAATAAACACTACTAAGTGCATATCCATTCTAAAAGAACACAACGCTTATATCCATCATATATGAGGGCCATCCAGAAAGTATGTAAACATGTAATATGATAAATAGAGGCATTTACAGTTGAATTTTTCCAGACAGCCCTCGTACAGTAATTCAAAATAAGTTATACACCTAAGATGACCATATATTATATAAAAGACATTATCAAGTTGAATAAAATTTATTTGACAATTTTCTCTGTTAATATTCTTTTGTATTTAAATATTATATGAATACTACAGTTATTCCATAGAAGCAACACTCATAAAAATTAACATAATTTATACCAGGAAACCAAAATATGAGCTTGGCTGCTTAAAATAATTTGTCTAGCTATAATATATAAGATTTTAAAAGCAAATGTACAGACACAATTATTTTCATCTTAAAACTTTGTTGTTCTGAGCATTAACTTCTATTTAAAGATTTTGAGGTAACAATTTTAATAGTATTTATTTGAATCAAAAGACATATTTAATATTCAATTTTAGAGATCTTGTCACTCATTTTAAGGTTGATGACAAGAACCTCTGAATTGAAATCTAACAGAAATAGCTGCACGATTATACAGGTGTCCCTAGAGTCACCTGGTATAATAAAAGGGAGAAATCTATGCTCCAAACATAGTATACAAAGATTGTATCTCTCAAAGTGCATGCTTAGTTATTTGTTCAATACAGGATTGACTCTTGAGAAGATTAATAAATGAGTAGATATTCTCTGGTGTGTAGGTAGGGTTTGAAGAGAAATTTCCTCCAAAAGTTAATAGCATTTTCACACAATGAAATTCTAATTTACATTTCTGAAGAATAATTTTTCCACACTTATTCTTTCCTTGTTACATAGCACTCAGGCCCCAGGACAAACAACTAAAACCAGGTAATGTTACACAAAATGATCTTGGCTTCCTTATATGAAAAGCAGGAAACTCCTGATAGCTATACCTTTAGATAAAAGCTATTTAGTATAGAGTATTAGTTTATTAATGAATTTAATAATAAAACATAAATATTAAAAGATTGTAAATAAAACATAACCAAGACAGTATTACAATTATGTTGCTATCTTGAGTTTATCTATTTTAATGGTTTTTGATATAAAAAAAAAGTCTTAACACCATTTCCCTGCTACTAAATCTTTGCTGATAGTGAATACAATCTACCAGGTGTCTTGTTCTCCTGAGAATTAATTATGAAGTGAAAATTAGCAAAATTCTGCCACATTATGAGGATGATTTTCTTAAGAGGAAAATTCAACAGAGAATTGACTTGCAAGGCTGGGTTGCAGAAAGCCTTCAAAAATAGAGGCTTGGTCTGCATTCTTTTCTTTGATACTTTAAAGGTCAATGACAACAATAATAAATGGAAGGGTCAGATCACAGAAATACACCAAAAAAATTCTTTAATAGCTATGAGAAGTGAATTCAAGCTTCCATTAGAGGGCTGTCATGAAAACCTGTCAGCAAAATTTGAAGAAAAACCCCTCAAACTAAATGAAAGAGACTGTCATTCAGTTGAATCTTCTATTCAAAGATGAATGTCATTCCTTCTTAAGAAGTATCTAGAGATTAAAAATAAAAAAGATGTTAAAGATATTTTAAGATTAGTAAATGGTTATGGGCTAGCCTGAAAGGTAGAATTCTGAATGCCTCAGCAATGTCAAGGTGTTGTGGTCCTTATGTTGAAACTAATTCCGCAGATTTCACAAACATTTTTTTCTAGAGGTCTGCTTAATTTCAAAAACATACAGAATCTGCAACTTGAATCAAATAGGTCAAAGAATACTTCATTTCCAGAAGAAAGAAAATTCATCTTTTCCTGAAACTGCTCAGGACGCAATTGGGAAAAAAATGAACTATACTCCAAGTTTGCTGCTGGGATCATAGTGGGACCAGACAACTAAACAAATGCCAGTGAAGTATGATAAGAGCAACAAAAGAAATACTTCTCAGGTACTATGGGAAGCATCACTAGTTGATCAGGTTAGGAGAAGTATCCTCAAGGAGACATGTGAGCTCTGTCAGGGGAGAAGGAAGGATGTAGGAAGAGAAGGGAAGAAGCAAGGTCAAGGAAAAGGAAACATCCGCCAAGGTGTGCAGGCAGGTTCAGAGAGCCATTGGGGGGCCGGTGTGCGAGGAGCATGCTGGGTGTTCCGGAAAATAAGCCTGAAGAAGCAGATTAAGATCAGATCTGGGGGCAATGTTGGCCTTTGTTCTATAAAGTAAGGAGGAGCCAGTAAAGATTGTTAGGACAGGAACTGACATGATCAAATTTAATATTTAAAAATGTACTTCTGGTCATAGCAGCTGAAGGCTAAGTTAGAAGCTAATTAGAAGACAGTTGCAATAATCTAGAAAAAAGATGCGCCAGTCTGCACTAAGGCAGCAGCGTGGGACTAGGAACTAAGCATGAATTCGTGAGCTTTTGAAGCAGTGGTGACCTCCCCCAAGGGCAACAACTGGCATTCAAACTGGACATGTAAACCAGACATCTGAAGCCATCTGAGGCAGACTGCTATATTTAAGAGTTATCTTCATTCAATATGTGGAAAATTTATTAGTCTTATTTAAAAGATGCTTATCCAGGTTACTTTTTAAACAGGTAAAATGTGTTGATGAATGATTCTCTCCTTAGTAATTAGATGTGCTATAGTACACCAACTGGCATATTAGACATACCACCTCAGACTATTTTCTTAAATAGCAATAGAATCACTCAAATAAACTTTCTTCTTGTATGTTAAGTCAATACTGCTTCTAAAAGCTACATT
Organism: Lyroderma lyra; assembly: GCA_004026885.1. NCBI lineage: Eukaryota > Metazoa > Chordata > Mammalia > Chiroptera > Megadermatidae > Lyroderma > Lyroderma lyra. Next base: position 60,094 of record PVJL010003282.1, read on the forward strand.
ACCCATTAATCCCACTCTGTAAAGATTTATAAAGATTATTATGGAAGATTTTCATATATCACTAAGCTGAACTTTATACTTAGTCCAAAAAGGAATCAACTAACTGGTGACCAGAAATACAAAATCATCGCTAATAAGCAAAATGTAAATCCAGCCAATAGTGCTCAGTTACCACTAACTCACCATTCGCTCGTGTATTGAGTCCCTGGACACCATGAATACAAAGTAGAGCAGCATATAAGGGCTAGGATAGACTTAACTAGTTAACTCAAAAATAAGAAAGTTCCTTGTCTCAGAGAACTCAGGAAAGCATGACCAGAGCCTTGATGATTACGAATGATTATGAGTTTGTGAGTCAAGTAAGAGAGGGCAAGATGCACCATACATTGGAGACGGCATGCACAGAAGCTTCACTGGCCAAAAAAAAAAAATTCGTGACCAATTTTCCAAGTTGGGAAACTCTGAGAAGGAGAATATAGGATAAGTTGGGGTGGTAGCATGAGATAAAACACTTTGTGTCATGCTAAGAAGTCTCGATTTTATCCTATAAGAAATAAAGAGGCACTGAAGAATTTTAAGCAGAAGGCCCATGTGGGAAGATATGAGTTTTTTAAAAGATCATGCAGGCTATGGAGAAAGAACTAGAGAGGATAAAGAAAGGGGCCTAGCCCAGGGTGGGGCAGCCAGTTAGGAGGCAGTTACAACGATCAAGAGAAGATAATAATAAAGAGCTGAATCAAGACTGATGCCGCGAACAGGTGGTGAGTGGTAAGAAAATATTCCAAGGTAAAGTCAATGGCATTTAATAATGGGGAATAAGGAAAGGGGAAAGACTAGGATAACTCTGTTTCCGAGTAGCCAGGAAAATGGTGCTGCCATCAATTGAGATAGAAAACACAGGTGGAGGGGCAAATTAGCAAACACACACACACACACACACACACACACATTTCGTTTTTGCATATTTTTAAATCTGTGGCATGGCACGCCAGACCCATATTTTAAGGTCTGCTGCTCAGATGAAGAGAAGCTGCTGTGGGAAGCACAGCTACCCAACAGTGCCAGGTGGCTCATCGGAGGCCGTGCTTCACCTGGGGCTGCCTGCGAAAGCCAGTCCATTTCTGCTCTCCAGAGCCACTCCTCTAACAGGTGACTTTTTCTCAGGGGATCCCCGTCTGCCTGCCTGAGACTCTCAGAAGTGTGTCGCAGTCTGAGGTGATTCCTACCCAGCCTGCTCTCTCCCGCTTTCCCCTCACAGGTGTTGAACCTGCGTCATGGTCTGAAGGCCTCCCTGCCTACTTCCGGTCCTTCTTTACCCTCCACAACACTTACCCAAATGAATCTCTTGCATGGTAAGTCCCATGCTGGCGCCTGTTTCCTGCAGGAGCCAAATTGAAACGGGCAGGACGCAGGACATCAAGCAAGCAGTTAGGGCAAATCTAGGAGGGATTGTGCACGGGGATCACGGAGCCTCGTGTTGGGGCGGACCTGCTCCAGGGTGCAGGCCCTGCGGAGCACCTGCTAGTCTGTAACACGCTGTTACAGGTGCTAACACCTGGGGAGGGGCTTCTGACAAGAGGCGGACAAGGTAGATTCTTGGAGTAGCTCATTGGAGGGGCTGAAATGGTAAGTGGTACTCAAACCCCCAGGCAGAGGGAGCGTGAGCACCCACCACAGCCCGAACTTCAATCTGCGTATAATTAAGTGACACCGTGTCACCCTGGGCCTTCAGCCATGGTAACGTGGAGCTGGGCCATGGGTTTGCCCACCCTTTCCAATTACAAGGTCCCAAGTATAAGAGTTAAGGACAGGACAGCTCTGCGCCCTTCAGTACTGAGCACTGAGTGTTCCTCTGCTGAGTGGAACGAAATGCCATCTGACTCTGCCCCGATGACATACACTTAATCCCCTCAGTACTGTGCCTGCGCACATGTTTTCAAAGCTTTACTTGGCTGTATAGATGATTATGGGGTGTGATTATTCGTGTTGTAAAATAGTTTAATACTAGTTCTGTCTCAACCTTACCTTGAACTTCTTCCGTTTCCTTTGTAATTTGCCAAATTATCATGCACACAGTTGAAACCAAGCGTTGTTACTAATGATAATAATAATGATGTAATTTTATTCATAAGCCACATAGAAATGGCTTCTTCATTCAAATCATGTAAATGGCTGGATTCTCTAAGTGATTATGACTTTAAATGTTTACGTTTGCAAAAATCACTACAGTAAAACCATTAGTGTTTAAGCCACATAGGCTGCCAACACTGGGCACACACCCAGCTCTCATAGTCTAAAGATATGCTCATCTAGGTAGAGGCCACCTGCTATGCCTTAAAAGGGAAAAAAAATAGGACCATAGTTCTTAGAAAATATCCATTGTGGGTAGATAAAAGACAAAAAGAAATAAGCCAAGATAATTAAGTTTATAGTACAAAAACATGGTAATAATTCTTCCAGTCTATATCAAGAATGTATGTCTGCACTTTTTGTCACAAAAGAATGGGGATAGTTATACTACGTATTCCATGCAAAGTCACACTATTTAAGAGGATGTGAAAAATGGTGGGACAATTTCAAATAACTCTGCTGGTAGCAGAATTCAAATTTAAATTCTCTTTATACCAAAGGGTCAAATTACATTATGTATTTGCCTCCAATTAATACATCAGAAAGACCATAAATAGAGGCTAAAAATGTTTTTATAGTTTAAAATCATCTTTCATCCAAGCATTTGTAAATATTTTATTCTCTCTTACAATCTTACCTAAAATAAAATAACTCAGAAATCACAATCATGTATTTAGTGTACAACACCTGGGAAAATATTATTCCACTTCTGCAGATAAAAATACTAAATATTTAGCAAGTCTGTATATTTAACATATTGTCTGTCAAGATTATCTCTAACATATCATCAAGATCATACATTGCAGTATACATTAAACATTATTAGAGATATTTACAGGTTAGCAAACACAAGTCAAGATATAATATGTAATTGATAAAATCCTAGCTTCATTTAAGATATTAATGAACACTGCAAAGACAAGCTTTTATATTCTGTTGTTTGTCATATTAGAATTGATTAAATTGCATAAAGAAACAAAATAATTTACCTTTTTGAATTTCTGAATCCATTAAGCGATAAAATAATGGATGACTATATAGTGATGTTTTCTTGATCATTTCTTGAAAACTAGGTAAATAACACAATAAAGTATGAAATGGTAGCAATTAATTAAAAATGTGTTGAGTGCTTTTATATTTACCTAATAAAGTTTAATTCCAAATACAGCAGGGTAATTATATTGCAATCATATATTAATAAATCATGCCTTAAGAAATACCATGGAAACACTATTTAACACAAATCAAAATTCAAACAAAGGCTTCAGAGTCAGAAATTTTAGAAGCTACTGGAGTAAGAAAACATTTTTCACCAGAAACTACCTCACAGCTGTCACAAGGCATAATCTTTATATTGACTAGTCAGATAGCAATCCTAAAACTTAAGAGATATTTAAAAACATTGGGAGAAAATGGGTTCCATTCAGTGTAGTAAAAACCATAGTTATTAATCTAAAATAAAGCTTCCTACATAGCAATAAATTCAAAGTTCACACTGTTCCCATCAATGTCTCATTAGCACGCCCCTAATGTCAAAGAGGCTGATTGTCAAATGTTCTTTTGAGCAACTTCTACTTTAAAGATCTATACCATCTCAGCAAACATATTTAAAACTGAAGAAATTAAAATATTTCATGCATCGCAAATAGAGCATATCACATAAGCTTAAACAAGCTGTTATCCCAGTCTTGGAAAGCAATGATTTGATGTCTTACATCTGAATTTTGGATCATATAATAATCACTGTACTACCTTGAATTTATGTATCACTCCTTTCTTCCAAGGATCCTAAAATATTTTCCACAGCCACAACATTTTTCTTTACAATAAGTTAGAAGACAAATTATTTCCCCTACAGTTTACAAACGAGAAAAACCAAAGGTTAAATTACATCCCTGAGGTCACATGGCTAAATAGCGTAAGTGGTCATACGTTTTTCTCCAGTTTCAATTGTTTCTCTTTCAGTAAAGAAGCGGTCTTTATAGTATGCGTGTCTGCCTGAAGGTCAACATTTATTAAATGTTAAGTCTGGACATACCTAAATGAGTTAGTTGAGTTTCTGGAAGGTTAAAAAGTATCATCCACAACTTTTGTTTTGCTGATGAGACCTCTGAAGGTGCCTGAAAGACTAGCACCAAAGCACAGAGTTTGCTACTGTAAACACTGGCAGAGTCCTTGAAGAAGGGATTAGGGTCCTGACAGCTGCAGCTCCGGAAGCTGGTTATACAGCAATGAGGTAGGAACGCCCATAAATAAGGGGGCTGAAAAACAGCAGAAATATTGCATAGCAGTGTCCCAGGAACAGAGGTAGAGTTAATAGGTGAATATAAACCACTCTTGCAAGTGAGTGAAGACGATTTGGGCGAAGCGATCTATTTTTTAAATTTGATGCCAAGAGTTATTTAAGACTCTACAGCTATGACGTCCTCAGAGATGGAAGTCATGCATTTTTCATGTCACCTGTCTGGGGGCGAGCATCATTTTTAGAATCAGACAACCACACCAGAATGTTTGAAAATGTGTGCAGCTGTGCTCTGGACGCAGGAATCAAATTACCAGACTGAATAGGAAGGCTGAAGGTTACTGTCCACCCGGGCACCTGTACAATGCACACAGAGCTGCATCTCAGAGTACATATAAATGTCCCTGTTTGCTGAAAATATCCACTTGTAATTAAATTCATTGGGTAACACTGGTTAATAACATTAATTTTCAGGTGTACATTATAATTCAACGTCTGTATACTCTGTGCTCACCACCCAAAATCTAGTTTCCTTCCATTATATTTGACCCCCTTTAATCACTTCATCCTCCCCCTACCCCCTTCTCTGATAACCACCATTCTGTTGTATGTATCGGAGTTATTTTGTTAGTTCATTTGTTACTTTTTTGTTTTATATTCCACATGAGTACAATCATACAGTTCTGTGCTCTTCCATCTGACTTATTTCACTTAGCACATTTTAAAGATTCATTCAAGTTGTTGTAAATGGCAGCATTTCATCTTTTTTTTTTTGTAGCTAAGTAGTGTTCCATTGTGTCTGTATATGTGTGTGTGTCCACATCTTATTCACCCACTTATTCATCAATAGACACCTTGTTTCTATGTCTTGGCTATTGTAAATAATGCTGTGATGAACATAGTGGGTATATATATACATCTTTACAAATAAGTGTTTTAGTATTTTTCAGGTAAATACCCAGAATTGCTGGATCATATGGTAGTTCTGTTAATGAAAATATCTTTAATAGTAAATTATTACAGGTAATAAAATCATGCAATATTGTAAAGTTAAGAAGTGTGGGTACAACTTCCAAGAAATATTGTGTATACCACAGTGTACAAAGCTGAATAAGGTCATTTTATATACTGGACAGGACTAGTAGTCTAGGAGCCTGATTTTAGTTATTTCTGTCAATAATCAACTTATTAGGCATTTACTTGGTGTGTTTCTTGGTTTCCTCATCTATAAAATGGATCTAGAAGGCACATACTATGTTTGTGAGATAAATACAGCAGGTAAAAAAAATTCTGGGACCTGCAAAATCTTAAATAATGAAAAATATTATTCATAGGCAGTTAATTCAGGGCAGAGGATACACTCTTTCTGGATCTTTTTAAAAGAAGAATAAACAATCATTTGGTGAAAAAAATATCACCCTTTTCAAGGAGTTATTTAAAAGATCCTGAAACCTCAGTGGTGGATTTCTTGAGAGGCAGAATCCCTAAATCAATCCTCTAAATCATGGTGTCTAACCTTTTGGCTTCCCTGGGCCATGGAAGAACTGTCTTGGGCGACACATAAAATACAGTAATGATAGCTGATGAGCTAAGAAAAAAAAAAAAGAAAAGAAAAAGGTCTGTGCATAATTTTCATAATGTTTTAAGCAAGTTTACCAATGTGTTGGGCTGCAGGTTGGACAAGCTTGATCTAAACCATCATGATGGCAATGATTATTCCAATTATATTGCATTGTTTTACAAGTACACAGACTTCTGCCTCCAATTTTTAAGTTTACAGCTCTACTTATATTGAGAACCAGAAAAGCACACCTTATACACACACACACACAAACATGAAATCATCAGAGCTGCCAAGGCAGCCAAAAATTTCACGCTTTTGCTGATTATTGGTGTAAAGAGACTGAGACGCCAGAGAGGACAGCATGGAAGGACGCCAGCAACGTGTTAGGCCACCTCACAGAACTGGGGAAACAAAATGGTGTTTGAACCTGGCAAGGCAGCGAGGAACTGGGGACCTCAGATCCCAGAAAGGGACAAAGTAAGCCTGACACTCTGTACCAACTTGTCATTCAATGTATTTGCTCAGTCAAATGTTCAAATTGAGAGGCTCATTTCCCAAACATAAAGTGGCTAAAAGCAGAGCGAAGCTCAGAAGAGAGGAACACACTAGTTGTCAGTCGATACCCCTGGAAAACTACTTTTTAGAAATGTGGGGAGACTAAAAGACGGAATCTTACAAAGACTGTTAACCAGCCTTTTACCCACTCAGTTCTGATCAGAGGGAGGCTGCCAGCCAGAATACGATCTGGAGTCCTCTCTAGAGGAAGACCTGCAACATCTACAATTTTTACTACAGAATGTCCAGCAGTCAAAATTTACTAGCCATACCAAGAGACAATAGAAACCCACAGGTAACCCAGATATTGGAATTGTTTGACACAGACTTCAAAGCAATAGTGATTAAGATGTTCAAAAATGGATGACAAGAAATACACCAGAGACCTGGAAATCTACAAAACTGAGTCAAATAGAAGTGAAAATACAGTAAGTGAAATAAAAGTTCTTAATAGATGAGTTTAACAGCAAATATAGAGGAAGCCAATGAAACTATTAATGAGGTGAAAGGTAACTTTATAAAAAATGTATTAATGTATGATGGTCATCATCCTAAATAACTTATAGGTATACCAACTTGCTTTATATCATGATAAATCTGCTTTGTTGCTGTTTGTTTTAAACAGACAACCTATTTTATAAGTGAAATGGCAAGTTAGATTTGGAATCAGACCACGTTTTCCTATTCAGATGGGTGGATTTGGTAAAGTTGGTTAACATCTCCATCTTCCCTTGTAAAAGGATATACATTGGTCACAGGGTTGAGAAAACAAAGGATATAATGTCGAAGTATTCTATAAATACTGTACATATGGCATAACCTACCAATAGTCCTGAATATGTATCCCTTTTTCTCCTCTTCCTGGGTACCTGGCCCAGGTAGACATGACACTTCTGAGTATTTCTAGTAGATTCTGAGGAGCATGCTTAGTTCATGTCAATGGGTTGGGTGCAAAGTGATTTTTCTAGTCACCTTTAAAAAATGACATTCTACTTGCCCTAGACTTTGGTTCTTTCCTCTTCCAGCACACAGAAATGCAGATATAGCAGTGACCCAGAACAGACCATTCAAAAGAGACAGCAGCCAGGTAATGGCTCAGCCTGAGAACTTGGATGGCCTCTTGGTACACAATCACATTTCCAGATCAGATTGGCCAGACTGCTGAGTAAAAGACAAATACTATTCCAGCTTATTCAGGCCACTATCTATGAACATCTCTTTGTTAGAGCAGGTCAGCCTTCACCCCAGCTATTACAGTGCAAAACAAATGTAAATCGTCAACCAAAAGCAAAATATTTCTTTGGCAAAACTACTATTATCCTACCTACACATATGCAGAAAACTCCCAATTAGAGAAGCTTTGAGAAATGAGAACATGAAAAAGTTAATGTCCTCCTCCTCCCCCAAAATGTTCTGCCTCAAATACCTCCAGAGCAAGAAACATTAAGATTTGAGTTTATTTATATGGAAGTTACTGTTGACTTTAGAAGGCTTCTGGAGAAGACTGATAGAAGCAGAAGATATATTTCAAATTAGGATGGAATAAATAATGAGCAAAGAGAAACGGCAGCTGTAGGCCAAGTATTTGGGGAATTGAGCTGAAAAGTAAACATAAATGAGAGCCTATAAAAAGTACACAGGAGTCACTCAAAGATTACTGAAAGGCATTTATTTGTATCTGGATTTCATTGGTGAAGATTTTCAATTATTTGAAAACTGAGTGAAAGAAATCAGTAAAGCTGGAAATATAAAAATGCCCAAAAAGACAGGCCTGGGAGGAGAATGGAAGGGTAAGGAACCCAAGTTCACAGTAACGGGGAATGCTACCCTCAGAGTGTTCTTTTTTTTGTTGTTTTTTTGGTAGTATGTGGGTAGCTCCCTGACTGGGACTCGAACCCAGGCCGCAGCACTGACAGTGCCAGCGCCGAAGCCTTAAGCCACTACACCACCAGGGAACTCCTGAGTGTTCTTAACTACGTACCCAGACTTCGGGAGCTGTTACTACGAGAGAGGTCAGCAGGAGGAACTGTGAACTAACGCTGGCTGGGCCACCGTGAAGAAACAGCTGTTGACAAGCATCACCCGCTGGAAGCCAGTCCTAAAGGTAAGCCACCGACTGATTCAGCTACAGCCCTGAGCCCCTACATCCACGTACACGTTAGCTTGCGACAACTGAAGGATTTTAAAAGCCAAATTACGGTGAGAGGGTCCCATCCAGTTGATGCTCACTGGGGTGGAATCATGCACCCCATTTAGGTTTCCTAATTATTTTGCATTAACCACAGCAGACAGACTTCTCAAGTATGCTGCAGCAGTGAGGTTCCCTCCTGCTTTCCTTTTAGGGGACCCTACAGGAAAATGGGAAAAGGTGGGGGACAGGACTTCATGTAGCTGGGCGGAACTGCTGCTGTTGTGAAATGACAAATAAGGGCACCTTCTTCTCTTCTAGGTTGGAAAGTCAGAGGGATGCATATCGAGAGTGAGTACTGATCAATATAAGTCCTTCTCCTTTTTTAAAATATCATCAGAAAGTATCCGACATTGTACAATAGAAACATGGACAAAGGAACTACAAGGAAGTATTCACGAAGTAGAAAACACTAGAAAAATGTAACATATTGAAAAATAAATACATGTAAAGTTTAGCATCCACATTTTTAAAAACTACACACTTAATACACTGTGCAAATACATTTAATTTTATTATTTCCTCACAATGAATTTATTACGAAATGTAAAGTTGTACCCAACTACAGAGAACACACGGTTAAATGAGGTTTTTCTTCCTTCCTCTTGTACATCTCAGTTTCCTCTTTTTCTTCCCAAACACTGCTCTGGCAGTAACCAGGACTCGCTTTGGTTTCTCTCCATCTTCGTCACTAGCGCTGCTCGAAGTGGAGGCTTCACCTTCGTCCCTCACAGGATCAGGTTTTACTGTGCTTTGCAAATCCAAAACACTGACTTTTGCCTCTCCAGCTGCTCTTCCCCGCTGCATGCTCACTGAAGACAAACGCGCAGCATCCTCACTTGAGGAGGCATCAGATGACTGGGAGGAGCAGGCCTCCCCCAAAAACCCACCGCACTGACTCTCTCGTTCAGGGTCTGAAAGCCTCGGTCTTTTCAGGCATGACGACTCTTTCCATTTATTTCCTGTGCTTCTCTTCTGGGTCTTACCTTTTGCCTCATCAGGGGACTGAAATTCTTTCTCGATGGCAACAGACACTGCTTCCCTTTCACTGGCTGCTTCTTCTCTTTCTTTTCTCAGCATACAGGTCACAGCTCTGTTAAGCCTCTGGCTCCTAATACCCTTAACATCTTGTTTCTCCTGTTGAGCTAACCTAAAGAAAGAATCGATCCGGAGCTGTGTCTAAAAAATAAAATAAAATAATAAATCAGACAAGTAAAGTTTCTAAAACAAATCAAAGAGCTCCACCTTGATCACTGGCACTGAACAACTCTCTTTCAGAGAATACTAATTCATTACCTCTCAAAAGACAGTTCACTCCCAAATGAATTACAGACAGTAAACTTTGCTTTCTATCAGCGTGTCCAATCTTTTGGCTTCCCTGGGCCACACTGGAAGAATTGTCTTGGGCCACACATAAAATACAGTAACACTAACAATAGTTGATGAGCTAAAAAAAAAAAGTTCTGTGGATAATTTTCATAATGTTTTAAGTTTAGGAATTTGTGTTGGGCCTCATTCAAAGCTGTGCTGGACCACAGGTTGGACAAGCTTGTTCTAGATCCTACTTCATGCAGTACTTGTATCATCTCTGCCAACTAAGTCCTCTCTGTGTCCACAAAGAAGAAATCCCTTCCTGGGCGCTCAAAGAAAGTTAAATATTTTTTCAGTAGCCAAATATATTATCTTCTTTGAAAGCAACACAGTTTCATGGAGTCTGTTTTTAAATGCCACTATCTCCTTTTAAAAAATATTATCATGATACAAAACCCTTAGGAGGCAAATTCACAGTATTATATGTTAGGACTCATAAGAAATATTCATGCCTTTTGTTCAGCAAGTTCATCTTTAGGTAGATATTCTTTAAAAGTAGTTACATTTGGGAAAGTAAGATGCCTAATGTTTATCACAACATTATTTATGAAAATCTGAAAATTAAAGGTCCACTAAATGAAATGAACCAATTAAGTCAAATCTCTTTGATGAAATGTAATCTGCTCATTTGAAATTATGAAATTATGGAATATACACAAAAAAAATCTTAGTTAATAGGTGGAGGGTAGATATACCAAATTGCATTTATCTATAAAAAATATATGTGGGAAGGAACGGAGAAACTAAAAAATTATAACTAAATGTTAATATCTATAGTAGAGGAAGTAGACAATAAGTAATTTTAATTCATTTTTTTCATTTTCTAATTTTGGGAATACACATTTATATGAACTTCTACAATGAAAAGAAAGAAAACTGTAACAACAAAATTCATCTGAAATTAAGGAACAGTCACTAAGCCAACTAGCCTGGTCTGTTAGTGTACAATGTTTCCAATATTCAAAGTCATAAAACAAAACAACAGGAAACTCTGGAAATGTTGTCTCAGTTTTGTTTATGTTTTTCCAAAATTAATCCAACCTAATGAAAAAATTTAAATATGTATCTTACAAGCTATGGTCTCATTTCTGCTAAAAGGTTTACTTGTACGTATGTTTTGTGGGTTGCCTCAGGTAAGAGAAGGTTTCTGTGTGCATAAGAACATATTCATAGATAAAGCAAACAGTTACCTACATAGGGGAACTGAGGATTATATAAAGGATTTTTCTCCTCAAAGATCTCTCTTGTTGATATAATGACTGCACTTGAACCTTTGATGATTCATCCACAGAATTAAAGAGCATTAAGACAGATCAGAATGCTTTGGATTGGACTTCCTAGCCTTGTTAAAAATAAAAATAGCTCTGAAAGGATAAAATATCTAACTATAAAAACCAATTCATGATTAGATTGGTTTTTTCAAAGTCAGAATGAATCTAAAGGACACCACAGTCCAGCCCTAAAGTGACATTAGAAAATGAAAACAAGTCCAATTTTTTCTTCTGTTTTCCTCTGTTTTCTTATCTGAAGTATAATCACTCAAAAATGTATGTTACATCCTCTAAAATAAAAGAGTAACTGGTCTTTAACAACTGCCATGCACAGCCTTCCTAAGTTTTTGGGGTTTTTTTTTTTTTGGGGGGGGGGTGGTTCCCTGGCTGGAAATCGAACCCAGGCTGCGGCATTGACAGTGCCAAAGCCTAGCCACTACACCATGAGGGAACCCCCTTTCTTAAGTTTTAAAACTGTTTGTTCTAAACTTAGGAAGCAAGCTGCCATGATGACTACCTGCTGGGCGTTCAGTTGCTTTAAAACTGGAAACAGAGTCTCATCTGTCTTCGTCCTGTTCCAGCCAAAATACCGCTGACAAAATATGCAGGCAGTTAAGAATTGCACATTTCTAAAGTTATTTAAACAAGTGATTAAAAAAAAAGGTCCAAAGATCCTGAGTCCGCTCCCCATATCTCCAAACATTTTTATATTTATAAAGATTAAAAGTGGTAAAAGAAAGAGTAACAAAACAATGAACTCCAACATAATCATCTGGCACTAGGCTCTTTTCAATCCTCTAAGACAAAACATATCCAACTCTCATTAAAGACTTGTAACTATGAAAAAAGTTTAATCTAGAATAAAAACAAGCTTCAGATATAATATATATTTCTTTGAAAGAAAAAAAAACTGTAGTTTAATTAATTGTATTGCAAACTTCTAATAATCAAATGATTTAAATATATAGAAAAGAAACATCAGTAATAAAAAGAACAATACTATCTTCCCATTCTTTCTAAGTAATACTTAAGTACGTCATTATGTCTATGAATTCTTATCACTACCTACTTCAAATAAAAATCCTCTTTAAAGTTAAAGATATTATTCACAATAGCTAAAACGTACAAGCAACCCAAGTACCTATCAACAGATGAATGGATAAGCAAATGTGGTATACACATATAATGGAACATTATTCAGCCTTCAAAAGGAAGGAATTTCTGATAAAGGTAAATTTTATGTGCATTTTACTACTGAAGGAAAAAAAAACAAACACCTAAGGAAACAGAAAAAGGAACTACAAGGAATGTCTTAGATCAGGCCTGGGCAAACATTTTTCAAGGCAAGGGCTACTTCTAATTTCTTCCAAGTGTCGTGATCCATTAGCTGTTTACATATTTTCACTTACTCAAGCACATACCAGCCGCCTCAATTGTGGAGAGCCGGCTCTCACTGCTGCAGATGTGTGTGCGAAAAATGTGTTTCTTTTACATTTAGCTCCCTAGCCACTAGGCCCTTGGCATAAATGTAGCATGCAGTAAGACACATTTTTCCTAATTCAGGTGGTCATCCCAAAATTGCTTGGCAGTCCACCAGTGGACCACGATCAATGTCTTGCCCAGCCCTGTCTAGAGAAATGGAATATGAAGAAAAAAACTGATCCAAGTTCATGTTCTGTAAATTTTAAACCAAAGCACATATTTGACTCAGTCTTCCCTTATGTTTTCAGCAAAAGGATATTCTCTAATTTTTTCAAGATCAGGTTTCCCCCACAGAAAGGATCCCCTGGAGTCATCCACCACAGGCTTCAGGTAGGCATCTGCAACAGCTGGGTTAGGAAAGCCAGTCGAGAGTTGCAACTTTCGCAATTTTTTTTTCACTTTGGTGTCATAAGGATTAGGTCTAATCTTCTTATTTTTTTGAGCTTCATGCCACCACTCTCTATAAGGCAAAGGAAACAAGTCTTTATAAAGCAATAAGACATTATAGTACATGCACTGCAGATAAAGAGCTAAACTTAAGTTAGGTGACATAAACTCAAGTTCTCACTCGAAAACAATTCCTGTGAAATACAGAATACCAATGTCATTATTTTTAGTGCCACTATCCACAATATACAATGACAGCCAATGCTAATTAAAGCTTACCCTGTGCTTGCCACTATGTTAAGTGCTCTACACACTCAATCATCACATGCACATGGGACTATCGATGTCCTCCCCTCGCAGATGAGGAAACTGAACTCCAACAGAACTTACTTATTCAAGATTTCACAGCTGGAATTGGTAAAGTCAGACCCTGACAATCTCCCTCCAGGGCCCCTACTCATAAAACAGTCACAACTTCTCTGGGTCTCTTTCTCAGAGGTAAAAAGGAAGTAATATATTATTTACCTTGAATCAACTGTAATAAATGGACCCCAAAATATTTAATAAAATGTAAAAATTCCAAGAGTTACATTTTAAAAATGTAGGACAAAATACTACAAAGAATATTATCTCAATTTCAGGAAAAAAATGTGTAAAGTGGAGAAAGAAAAAGCAGGTAAACAGATATTTAAGCAACTGTAATCTCACTGTGTGCTTGGCCATGCTGTAAACAAGAGTACAGTTGTCCACTTTCTTCTTTATATTTTATTCATTTCAATTTTCCATTATGAACATCAATTATTAGGGCAAGTTAAAGAGAGCTGCACATTCTCTGACTCTCCTCCCTTCAAGAAGTAGGGTCCACGTCCCCTCCCCTCGAGCCAGGAGGGTTCTGTCCTTGAGCAAGGACCGTTCCAGGCCCTCATGACTGCAGTTGCCACATCCTCTCTTGGAAAATTGGCCTGGAAAGCAGGCAACATGTTCTGAGGAAGGCCCAGCTTGGGCCAGACAGAGAGGGCCCAAGGTCATGGACCAGTTATGCGTGAACTCCTGGGTAGCGGCACTACTTGCCAGCTATGTGTGAGCCATCTCAGGTGGACCCTCTAGTCCAGCTCAGCTGCCCCCAACGCACATGGCATAGAGACGACACACCCAGACATGGCCTGACAAACTGCAGGCCATGAGCAAAATGACTGATGCTGTTTGAAGTCAGTGGGGTTTCAGGTGGTTTGTAATGAGGCAACAGATAACCCAAAGAATGTATACAATTAAAAAAAATAAATGCCATAAAAGCTAAAAACATAAATATAACCCTCATCAATCTATGCATTCAGTGGAACCTAAAATACCCCTACATTTCATGTTCCACTGCTTCACATACTTAGTATCAATAACTGACTCTGATTTGTGGGCTCAGCCACTGTTTCGTTTCACTGATGCTGGAGTGCCATCTAGTATTAAAAAGGACTAACTGCACACTAGTGTATGATCAAAATGCAAAAAGAAAAAAAAAAAAGGCCTTTCTTCATCCGTTTTACAATACTGTCTCCAAGAGTACACTAAAAAGATAACCTATATTTCTCCCCCTCTCTTTTTTTGAATTTTCATTTTTAAAATACTTATCATAATTGCCAGTTAGGATGGCACAACATGCTATGAGTTCATCGAAGCAAAAGGATCACCCACCTTAAAGCAAGAGGGCCAGGCACTTAACATAAAGATGAAAGATGGCATCTGCCAATCAGGTGAGCTGTGGGGTTCACAACAGAGAGTCGTACTGCCAGAGATAAAATGGAAGGATTTGTGCCCTGGCCAAGTCAGTAGGGTGGGATTGCTGTTGTCTGCCTCAGCTGCTTTGGGGCTTAATAAGGATTTGGAGGCGGTATTTTCAGATCTCATTTTCCCCCAAGAGAATCCAAAATTTTCTGTGAAACTTCCCCAAACTTAAATGTTGGTAGCCAATTTAAAATGAAAGAAGAGCACACTGTGCAGGCCAAACCAAACACAACTGGGCTGAGTTCAGCCTGCAGGCCCAGAGAAACTCTCCTTTAAAGGGAGACTGAATCTGGTTAGAAGGGGAAAGCAGGGAGGGAAGTAAGGCAAACAACACTCTCAATTTTACTGCTTTTCCATTGCTTCTCTTGCTCTTGATCTCTGCATTTGTCCTAATCTGCTGATCCATGCACTGCTAAGGCTGCCCTTATCAGTCATCAACAAGCTAGACGACCAAGACACTATTCAACTGGCAGCAAAAGAGAAAAAATTGTTGAAAGAAAAGAAAAATGGCATAAAAAGGCTAGGCACTAAGTCAGAAATGCAAATTGTTAATAAATATGAAAAAAATCATGCTCTCTAATAATTAGGATAATTGAAAAGTTACATATAATTTTCACTTAGCCTAAAATAATAATCAGGTAAGAACTCAAACATAAGAACATTCAAACAATGTGTGTTTATACTTTAAAAAAATGGAAATAACAATAGACATTTGATTAAATTAATCATGACACATCAAAAGACTACTATGGAGTCTTTAAAAGCAATTATATAAATCTATATATTGATTGTATGCCTTGTTCTGTCACCAAATGAGTTACAGGTAACATAAAAAGTATATAGCATCATCCCATTCTTGTAAAAAATAAAATAAACACACACCTACGTAAGTATATGTGTGTGTATACAGTTGACCCTTGAACAACACGGTAGTTTGCAGCACTGACCCTCGAACAACCAAAAATCCGCATATAACTTCTGACTCTCCAAAAACTTACTACAATCATCCCTTGGTATACAGGGAAACTGGTTCCTGGACACCCCACCTCTGCCCCTGATACCAAAATGCATGGATGCTCAAGTCCTTTATATACCATGGCATAAACAAGCACAGAGTCAGCCCTCTGTATCTGCCAATTCTAGATGCAAATCAAAAATACTGTTTTCAATCCGTGGTTGGTTGAATCACAAATGCAAAACTTGTGATACAGAAGGCCAACCAACTGTATATTTACTGAAAAAAGTCTACAATAACTGGACCCATGAAGTTCAAAACCATGTTATTCAACGGTCAAACATATATATATAAAATGTATGAGAATATTGTGAAAAGTATAAAATTATGTAAACCAAAATGTTAATTACAATCTTTTAAATCCATATTTTATAATTTTTCTATTACGTATTTGTTGTTTGTATAAAAAAGTGATTTGTAGTTTTTCAAGTTACATACTTAAAATACCATGACCTACAAGCTACCTAACAACTTACCTCCAATATGTACATTTTCTCAACAATAATAAAATTATGCAAAGAGAGATAAAACATAAAATACATTGGTATGTGTGCTAAGGCTGAAGGATAGTAATCATTAAAACAATTTTGTATTTCAGTTTTCATTCTAATCACTGATTCTTCAGACCAGAACATCCCAGAATTTTCCAAATAGGAGCGAACACTAAAGAATCACTAAGTAATCTGTTGACAAATAGTACCTCAGGACAAACTGATGGCTAAAAGATGCCATCACAGGGGAGTTCCCTGGTGGTGTAGTGGCTAGGCTTTGGCGCTATCAACACTGCGGCCTGAGTTTGATTCCCAGCCAGGGAACTACCCACGTAAAAACTAACTAAATAAATAAATAAATACAAACATACATAAAAGATGCCATCACAATCTCATGAAAAGACTAAAAGTCAATGAACTGTGCATTTTAAAAGAGTAAAATGTATGGTATGTGAATGTGCTTCAAAGTTTTAAAAAAAAGATGCACAGTTCTTAAGGGGCAACCTTAAGAAAGCACTTTCACAAACATACTCATAACTACCACCATGTCAGAATCTCCAGAATTGAAAAGTATACCCCAAGTATAGGGCAACTCTGGGTTCTGGGTGGAATACAGTACTACCACTGAATGTGAGGGCTGACTATTAAGTTCGTGAACTCATCCTAGAAAAAGCACTACATACCCCATTGCTGAATATCACTATGGTCACCTTCAAAGTACTCCCCTTGGGAAGCTATGTACTGACGCCAGCGCCTAGTCCACCCTTCAAATCAATTTTGAAATGGCCATGAGAGATATTGTCATATTATCATTGATGTCCTGAATGTCATCAAAATGTCATCCTTTCAGTATTTCCTTTATCTTCAGGTAAAGAAAAAAGTCATTAGGGGCCAGATCAGGTGAGTAGGGAGAGTGTTCCAATACATTAATTTGTTTACTGACTAAAAACTCCCTCACAGACAGTGCCATGTGAGCTGGTGCATTGTCATGATGCAACAACCACGAGTTGCTGGTGAAAATTTCAGGTCATTTTTGTCTAACTTTTTCATGCAGCCTTTTAAGCACTTCCAACTAGTGAACTTAGCTGATATTTGTCCAGTTGGTACAAATTCATAATGAACAATCTTCCTGATAGCAAAAAAGGTTAGCAACATCATTTTGACTCCTGATTGGGACTGACAGAACAAATTTTGCAATGGAGAATGGGCTGACTTCTATTGTGTACTTTAACACTTTGTTTCAGGGTCATATTGGTACACCCATGTTTCATCACCAGTGATAACAAGGCCCAAAACATCGTCTTGCCTCCCCAAAAGGTCTTGGTAAGCTTCGACCCTCCTTTGCTTTTGTTCATCCATGAACTCCTTCAGGCCCATGTTTGCACACACCTTTCTTACACCAAGATTTTCAGTTAAGATTTTCCTGTTTCTCTATTGATGTTTACTTGGTCTACTATGCTTCTCACAGTCAGCCAATGATTTTGACACACAATTCAACAAATTTTTACAATGTTTTCCTCAGTTCTACTCATTACTGGCTGCTATGACCTCTTCATCAGTGATGCTTTCTCTCCCCTCAGAAAAAATTTTAATCTATTTGTACACTGCTGTATTCTTCATGGCATTACACCTAAAAACTTGGACTAGCATGTCCCTGATTTCACTTCCACTTTTGCCAAGTTTACCAAGAAACTTAATGTTTGTTCACTGCTCTAATTCGAGCTCCGACATTCTCGTGATAGCACACAAAAACACACAACAATAATTATGAACACCACTCAGCAAGACAATGCCCCACATCAACAAGAACACAGCTGTGACACATACATATACCAAGATTATGAAACCTTACCGAGTTGTTTGTACAGCGCCGCCAATGTAAGTGCATAGTGGCAAGTTCGCAAACTTAATTCTAAGACTTCGTACATCACAGTTCCTGGCATTACATTTCCATGCACCCCTCTGGTCAACCTCTTTTAGAACACTCAACACATATAAGTACAAGTACATGCTTATTTCTCTATCACCCCCAAGAGTGTGGGAGCTGCTTGAGGGCATGGTCTCTGAATTAGTCATCTTTCCTATCTCAGCCTAACACAGTGTCTGACACAAAGCAATTACTCAATAAATATATGAATGAATGAAACAGTAACTTCTACACACGTAGAAAATCCCACAGGACTGACTGGCTTTGTACCTTTATATTAGGATAAGCCTGGCGACACTAAAAAAAAATGGTCTCTGATTCCATTAGAATTCTAGAAAAGTGAAAACAAACTTCAGTAACCCCAACCAACAGCTCCTTCTGTTTTCCAATGAACAGTGACTTGTGACAGTTCATGGCATAAATAAAAGTTGTTTGTTAATTTCTGTATTTATATAAATATCTGCATTAAAGAAATCAAGAAAAGAACTTACGAGAATTTTAGGAGAGGCTCCAGGCCGTGTCCAGGGAATTCATTGAGAATCTCCATGGCTGTGACACAACCTACAGTTGGTATTCCTTCCGTGTAATCACTTCCAAGCAAATAGGCCAAATTTATTAATTTGTTCCGGTCTAATCCTATAAGAGTAAAAATTATGTATATACATTTAAATTGAATTTATAAACATCTATTACATAACATTTATAGACATTTTATTATATAAATATATGAGGGCTGTCCAGAAAAAATCCAGCCATAAATGCCCCAATTTTTCAGAGTACATGGCAGGATATTTTCCGGACAACCCTTATATATATATATATATATATATATATATACACACACACACACACACACACACACACACACATTCTCACCCAACATAGACAGCTTTTACTTACTATTTAAAAATAAATTCTTTAATAGCATTCTGTTAAGAATTTTAAAGTCTCATCCACCCTCACAGCTTTAAATACTATCTATACTCTGATGCATAAATTTAGCTACCTAGGCTGGATTTCTCCTCTGAACCAGTCACACATATCCAACCATTACCTTAACATTTCCATCTGGATTTCTAATGGGTATTTCAGATATAACACGCCCAAACCTGGATCTTCCTATCTCCCCTGCTCCAACTGCTCCTTCCCCAGCCTCCCTCATTTCTTTAATGGCAAGCCTATTCTACCAATTGCTCAGAATGGGCAGTCACCCTTGACTGTTTTTCTTCTCTCACATCACACACCCAGTCTACCCACAAATCCTTTCTATAGCACAGGAGATCCTACTTGGTTTTGGTCTCCTACTTCCTCTCTGATATTAACTCTTGCCACTCTCCTCATTCACTCCAATTAGCCTTTCTTTATTAGTTTGCTCCTCAGGCTGCCACAACAATGTACCCAGATTGGTTGGCTTAAACAATGGGAATGTATTATTTCCTCATAGTTTTGACGGCTAAAAGTCTGAAATCAAGGTGTTGGCAGGGCTAGTTTCTTCTGAAGGCCTCTCTCCTTGGCCTTCTTCTGTAGGTGACCATCTTCTCTGTGTGTCTTAACACGGTCTTCCCTCTATGTCTTAATCTCCTCTTCATATAAGGACACCAGTCAGATTGGATTTGGGCCCAGTCTAATGACCTCATTTAATAATCATCTCTTTAAATACTCAATCTCCAAATACAGCCACATTCTGAGGTACTGGGGGTTAAGACTACAATATACGAATTTTGAGGGGACTCAATTCAACCCATAACAACCTCTTGCTTCCCTAGAACACACCAACGAAGCTTCTGTCCAAGGGCCTTTGCACATGCTAATCTCTGCATCTGACATACTCATCCCTAAGGTATCTATAACTCTTGCTTCCTTTCCTTTACACCCCAGACCAAAAGTTAGCCACTAGTAAAGGATCTGCAGACAACTCTATATAAAACAGTACTCTCTCCTATCACTGCTCTGTTTTTCTATATGGCACACACTACTGTCCAATTATGATGTATGTATGTTCTTAATCATTTGTTTCTCCTACTAAACTGTTTTATTCTGTTACTTCCCCATCTCCAAGAACAACAACAGGTGTATAGGAATCACTCATGTATTTGATGCATAAATGGGAGAATGAAAGGCTGCCAGAAACACCAGTGTGAGGCCATGAGACTCATGGTTCCAGCAGGAGTGATTCTTACCTGCCTCCCCTCACTACCACCTGTGGTTCACTATCGAGATCTTAGGTAACCAGGTCAGATGATTAAACTGCAGAAAATGCCTAAACATACTAGGATTTTAATTTCTTAATTCTAATTCCTCCAATAAGCAAAAGAACACTTAGATGAAAACTCATACAAACCTACCATTTCCATTAATATAGCAAATTATATGGAAAGAAAAAATTAATAATACAAATTCTGAAGTAAACTTTAGAAAATAATCATACTCTGAAGTGTTACCTAACTGATTGTGGAAGTCCACATATTGGTAATATTCTACAAACTTGTTTTTATTAAAAAAGTTTTTATAGACATGCCGTGCACCAAACAGCCAAATATCACTATCGTCAGTGATTGTTCCAGAAGTTTGATCAGTCAGATCCAGGACGGCGCACTGAGCCTCTGCTTCCATGGGAGCCTCAATGTAGGGAATTCCAAATAGGCGAAGAAGTTCCTAAAGAGTTACAGAAACACAATGACGCCCACTGAAATGCATACCAGGCCTTGACCCGGAAATGGAAGGAGTGCTGAAACACTGCATTTCACACATACCCTCAGAGAATCTGACTGAGGGAAAATACCAGTAAGTATCATGAAGAGACCGAAGAGGGGACACCTACCTGACTCTCCAAAAACATCTGTCCTGTAACCGTAGCAGCAATTCGTTCCTGCTGCTGTTTTTGAGCTTTCAATGAATTCTGTTGTGTTAAAAGGTTGCTCTCCAGAGTTTCCAGCTCCTCCTATAAAATAATTTCATTTGTAGGTAATTATACTAATAATCCAATACAATTCATTTGCTACAAAAGTCTGCATTTAGTCTGACTGAAATTACCAATGAGTTTTTCTCCTCATGAAGTTTTCCACTTGGCTTTTCGAGCAAGTCTGTAATACCTTTAGAGTTCCCTCACTAAATCACAGGGACAGGGGAGCCCACCCCACACAGCAACCTACACAACAAAGGAGACATCAGCAGGAACAAGAAGATGCAAGCAAGTAGCTGGTACATGTCATCCAGTAACTCCTTAAAACCCAAAACCTACTCACCATGGATGGCTTCCTTAGCAATAAGTTAAAGTACAACACAGCATTATTACCAAGTCAATGTCTTGCCATTCAGTCAGCGAGCTGTCTGCATCCCTTTCAGTGTCCTCATGTGGCTCAATATCCGAGGCCTCGCCTTCCGAGTTGCCTTTTAGGAGGCCCTCACAGTCACCAGTGGCTTCTTCTTTCTTAGCTACTACTGGTTCCTCTTCTTCTTGTCCAGAGAAAGGTTTGGAAGCTTCAGCTAACTCAGCTTGAGGTTCATCATCACTAAGTACACTCTGCACTTCAATGAAACTTCCTATACCAAAGTAATAAGGTCACATTATTTACAATTGAAACATTAAAATTATCCTGAATTCATCAAGAGCTTTCCAAAGTATAATGAAAATGGTTTACCCTAAAGAGAAAAGATCTGAATGTAATAAAAAACATGTAACAGTAGCACTCCACTATTAAATAAACTTAATAATAAATGCCTATAACCTCAAAATAAGCCTTTTCAATGAAATAAACCAGACTCTGTCTTTGAAATTAGGTACCAAGCTTTCAAAGATTTGTATACTGCTTTATACAATATATTCTTTATATTAACTAATACTGTTTTAAAATTTAAAAAGGAGAATTACTGGGGAATGTAAATAAATACAAAGATTGTAAAATAAGTTTTTATGCAATCTCACTATGAACACAGCAAAAAAAAAAAAAAAGCTGCGACTCGGTGGAAAAAGACCTGGATGAATATTCAGGAGAAACACCTCATCCTCTCCCACTTTCCTTCCCTCTTCTCCTGTGTCTTTTCTTTTCTATGAAGAAATATACATTGATTCCCTTCCTTCTCTTCAGGCAGAAAGCGCTAGGTCAGAGGACACAATCAGGATGGAGGGAGCAAGAGCTTTCTGGGCCTGACGACTGGAGTGAGAAGACAACCTAAGCCAAGGAGGAGGCCAGTGGCAGCAGAAGATGGCTACATAGAGAGAGAGAATGAGCAAATAAGCAAATATATTGAAGATAACAGGAGCAAGATAATGGTGGCTAGAGTGAAATCTGTGATGTTGGTATTGGAACTGCTGACATCAGTGTGAATTTATGGATTTTAATATACAGAGCTAAATCAGGTGCATGCATATGTGTGTGTGTGTATGTGTGTGTGTACACATAAATACGTTTTCTGGCTTTGCTGCTGAGAGGGCTTGAAGTAATGACACCCCAATAAGCACATTCATGCATTCATGTCCAGATCTCAATTTCTAAATACCATGCCATCACAACAAACCAGGCTCCTTGGTGAAATGGCTAGTTTCAGGGAAGGGCACAAAAAGTGAGTAGGTAATTCTGCAAATACAGAACCTGTGAATAAAGAAGATGGGCCACATGAAAAGTGTATACAGAAGCATGTATGTAACATACGTATATAGAGAGAGACAGGCAGACAGAGATATGATAAAACAATGTAGTAAATGTCAGCTGCTAAGGTACTGAGTGAAGGAACTGGAATATTTTGTAATATTCTTTTGAGTTCTATAAGTTTGTAATTATTTCCAAATAAAAAGTTTAAAAAACTGAAAGGAAACTCACCTTTATCTTCTCCAGTGAGGGCACTTGCCTCCCTTTGAAAACAATGGCAAAAAGAACAGCAGAACAGGAAAGGGCAGGGTTCCATTTCACCTTTCTGGTGAGCTGAAGAGAGCAGGCACTGGACCATACTAAAGAACTCTCAGTTCCCAAAGATGTGAAATCCTACTAAAAAAATAAGCACCTACCATCAGATTCACTTTCTTCAGAGCCGATTTCCATCGGTTCTATGGACTTTGGAACTGAAATTAAATCCCGGCCTACAGATTTCATCATCTCATGTTCTTGGTTGGTTTTCAGGAAATTCTCAGGCTCTTGAGCATTAGATACCCCATCTTCTAAGTCAGTCATTGCCTCTGAAGGGACACTTAGTGTGCTACTTGCTTCTTGCAAGCTGGCAGTGCCAATAACTGCAGAAGCAGGATATTTTTCACATTCTATTTCATCATCACTTGAGAGAACAGAAGAATCATATATATTCTCAGATGGACAAAGATCTTGTTGTAGCTCAAGCACTTTGGTATATGTTTCATTCCTTGATAGAGAACTTGGACTTGTCGGAGATGCTGATGTCAATTCTCTCCCACTTGGGAGCCCAGGTGCATTCACAGGAATAACCACTGCATCTTTTAAAGGAGTGAGATCTTCCCTATCATTAACCATAGGCTCATCAGCTGTCTGAAAAGCTTTGCTAACCATGTGAATAACTGACATTTGTTCTTTTGGAATGCTAGATTCACTGCCTTGACAAAAGACAGTACCTGACAAAGGGGTTGTGTCTGCCACCTCTTTTTCATTATTAGTGTTGGTGACACGTGCCTCTACGAAGTTCACACTGGTTGAATGAGGCATGGTTGTTATCAGCATTCCTTTTCCATCTCTTGTTTTAAGTCCTTCACCAGTTTCCTCATCACAACTGCTCCTAGGCAATTTTTTTGCTCCTGACTTTCCCACCAGCACGTCATTCCCAGCATGCACTTTCATATCTGCATCATCATCATCAAGAGCTTTCTGAATAGCTAAGAGAGTTAGTGGTGATACAGACCCTTCTTCTACAGTAGTAGAGGCAGTCCTCTTATTGTTCTGCCTTTGATTCTCACTCTCCAACTCCTCTTCAGAGCTACTTCCCAGCATGGCAGTTTGCATGGCCAGTAAAGTTCTTGGAGAAGGAGGGGCAGCATCAGGTTCTTTCTCTGGCTGCAGTTTTTCACATGGAGATGACTTCATGTCTAAAGACATGCTATGCATTTTACTGAAAGATGGAAAAGACTCTGAATCCACTTCTGCACCTTTCTTAGCTTGTATACCTTAAGAAAAATTAAAACATTCTCACTATGTAGTTTCACAGTACAATATATTCTAATAACATGAGTAAGAGTATAATGGCTCTCATAAATGAGTTACACATTTTCATTTCATCAGCAACTAAGAGTTAATGCATTAATTAATTTTTAAATTACCTACAATAGTAGGTAATACATTAATAGCTTTATACAATTATTATTATGTAAGTAGTACATCATTAATATTACCCAGAGGTAGTAATTTATACAATTCAGACATATAATGAATTTTTGGCTTTTAACCATCAAATAGTGATGGTGCCCAATACCTTTTATCAAGATATAATGTGAAGTGTCTTCAGAGACTACTCTCCTTGACTCTACTTCCTTCAAAAAGCCCCCTTCATCTTCATACTGCCTTTGGATTTGTCCTGAATGTTGCTGATTCATTTCCTTTTGGACATTTTCTATGTGTTGGTTTAGATAGTTTTTTTTAAGTAAGCCTTTGAGCTGGTACTGTGAAAAGTCATTGGACTCCTAAAGAAAAATAAAAGAATAAAATTATTTTTATGTTAAATACAGATACTATTACCATATCCATATTTCCATCTGTTTCCCCAAAAGTGGACAAAAAGCAATTTTTTTCATTGGTGGTATTTTCACATTATAAAGGTAAAATTTAAACACTTAGGAAAAAACTGTAACTTACTATAATCTTTAAAACACAAAGAACTGGGCAAAAGAAAAGAAACCATGGATACTATCTACAATATAATCACTTATTCAGAAAACATGTATTGAGCATGTAATACATGCCAAGTACTTTGATTATGGCTTAACAGACACTTTCTAGGATGCACATAAATATGCAAGTAAAATACCCAGCACAGTCCCAGGCACATAAAAGACACACAATAAATCACAGCACTCAGTTATTAATAATAGCATAAAGCACTTCCTGTGTAAGGCATTCTTCTACATGCTTTTGTGTGTGTGTGTGTATGTGTGTGTGTGTGTATATACACACACACACACATGCACATATATATGATATATATTTTATTCTCAAACACCAATGAGATAAGTATCATTATCTCCATTCTACAAAAGAAGAAACAGAAATGGAAATAGGGTAAGTTATCTCCCTAGAACCACATAGTAAGTGGTAGATCTGTGACCAAAAGCAGATATTTTGATTAACCCTTTTAACTATACTGTTCCTGCTTCTATCACTATTGTGATTATTATTACTCTTCTAACCATCATTACTATTATCAATATTGCATCTGCCCAATGTACAGATGATACAGAGGACCAACCCTAATGACTCAGAACGTCCCTTAGCTATCAGAATTACAGATCCCATGAGGTGCTGCACCACACTACTCCAGTCTACTGATCCCAGAAGCTCTTTGGTTGGCAGAAAGAGAATAAAGTGGAGTAAATCATTAGGAACTGTCTTTCTTTCCCCCATTCCTTCCCACTGTTGTTTACATAATCCAAATTCTATTTCCTTAAAGACTAGCCCAAGATTCTTTCACACTCCAGAAATAAAATGATTGATAGACTGAGCCTGGATTTTTGCCCTGAAATAAAAATAAATTTACTTTTGTCCTTTGTATATCATTTTTATACAACTTAGCATTTTCCTATGTTTCCATGTTTCGTGGAAAATCAGAAAGGATGGGAAAAGAAGTACCTCCTGCCTTTTTCATATATTTGATATCAATTTAAGAAATGTTCAAAAGTGTGTAGATAAAAATAATACCATTCATTAGGAATAATAATGCTACAAAAATTTATATTCTATCCTACAGTCAGTTAAAAGAGAATGATGTTAGAAACAAGAGGTGGCAGTAGTAGAAAGGAAAACAAAACTCATTCACCAACTAAAGACAGTAATAATTAATAGTACAGCATGATTAAGAGACATGCTTAACAAAACCAACTCCACACAATACACGGCTCTGGGTTTCTGTGGCTGTGGAACCACCATTAGGCTCTAAGTTAAGGAATTTACTACTAAATTTACTAAAGTAAATTCCCTATTACTTCTGATCAGAAAGAGGGACAGGGAAGATGGAGATGAGGCTGCATTACTAGCTCTGCAGCAAAGAAGAAATACCTGGAATTTCCAGTTAGAACCAATTTTTCCACTGTGATTAGGTTCTATATTACAAGTAGTATTCTACTATGTATATTATGGGTTAAAATAACTTGTATGAACTAATCTAAGAATTGAACCACTAAGCATATAGTAGGTACTTACAATGTGAAAGATAGTGACCTAGGTGCTGAAAATACAGAGGTGAACAAGACAGGCATTTATGGGTGCTAAGAACTATAAAGAGACATATATGATAGGGTGCTATGAGAACACAGAGCAGGAGACAAGATCTGATCTTCGGTGGAAAATCAAAAGAGGCTTCTTTGAGTAAGCATTCCTAAGTTCAAACTTACAAATATATGATGCTTCATAAGATCTCCGGGATACTCAAATGATACTTACTGGAAAGAGACATTGTATGAGAAATGCCTATCAATTTTCTCTTTTTTCTAATGAAAAATTTTGCTGCAGTTCTCAATGCTACACATGAATATGCTATTATACATATATTTCACCTCTGGCATTGCTTCAAATAATGTTCTTTTTCGCTTGGTAAATTCTTTCATATCAGTCAAGATTTCATGCTTTATTTCCGGGGGCAGGCTGCTGAAGTCTTCAGACTCAATATCTACTGCATGAGGATTGTGAAAGAACTCTTCCTATAATGAGCAAAACAAAAAAAACACCATGAAATTTACATTTCATACACTTAATGCTGTTCGTTATGATAGCTTTTGTGCTTATATCATAAACAGAGTTCTACATAATCTACAATAGGCTAAACCCAGGTGTACATAATTTACAATAGACATCAAAGTGAATAGGCAAATTAGGAAATGTATTCATTCACTCATTCATTCATTGAAAATAAAAAATACTTACCAGTCACCTCTAATGTACAAGGCACTGTTCTAGGTGCTAGTGTACTACGCAGATCATGCCAGATAGGTCCCTACTCTTAGGAGTGAAGGAAGACATGAGATAAATAAAAACATTAACAAGATAATGATGAGAAAATAAAGCAGGTTAATCTGGGAAGAGTTATCAGAAAAACAGAAGGAGAAGAAAAATGGAGAAGACCCCACTAAAAAAATGACCTTTAGCAGAGACATGAAAGACACCCAAAAGCCTGCTCAGGGACAGAGCATCCCAGGCTGAGGGAAAAGCAAGTGCAAAGTCCCTAAGGCAGGGATGAGACTTATAAATATGAACAATATTTGTAATTCCCTTAATTAGTTTTAGTTTGCTCTTAACCTCGAATCAGAAATAAAACGTGAGAAATTTCATACACATGGAAAAGTGTAAACTTTTCTAAATTTTACCTAATTACCAAAAGTACTTTAAAACTTTTCATCTGTAGAGAAAATAAAATAATACAATATGCCTTCTTGCATGTATGGGTGTTGTGTGTAGGGTATATACAAACCAGCAAACACTCAAGACAGGACAGTCATTATGCTCAGAGCTTCCCTCACCGATGCTCCTGTCACCCCATGAGAATCGCACTGATACTACTTTCATTTACAAAGCAAGTAAATAAAGCCTTGGAGAAGTTAATTTGTCTAAGATCAAACAGCCAATGAATAGCAGAGCCCTCACATAAATGCAGGTCTTTCTGTACACAATGTCCTGTTCTTTAATAAGATTGCTATCACTTGCTACATTAATAAAGCAGAAGTTCCATGAGTTGAGGGATCATGCAATTTTAGCTCAAAAGTCTTCTACCAGATGTACC
The DNA here is from genome assembly GCA_004026885.1 of Lyroderma lyra. NCBI lineage: Eukaryota > Metazoa > Chordata > Mammalia > Chiroptera > Megadermatidae > Lyroderma > Lyroderma lyra. The sequence goes on from PVJL010003282.1 coordinate 88,435, forward strand.
AAAGTCATATGAACATACAAGAAACAGTGAATTTAGAAATCAAAGATATTATCTATTTTGAGAAGCTAGAAAAAAAATTTCAAATACTTGTATATGCAGTACAACTTCAATTTGTAAAAATGTTATTCATTAAAATATGTGTGGTAGTGGTTTCAAAACATGTCCACAGGTTCTCTGACACTCATCTTGTCTAACTTCCTTATCACTGAACAGGGACTGGCCTTAACTAGAAGAAAAACACAGGTCTTGCCTGGCACTTTCTCTGAGGATGCCTGGCCCAGCAGCACAGTGCCACGCTGTGAAACAGTTCAGGCCATGTGAAGGGGCCATTGACTGAGGGCCATTGCCAACTGCTGCAAGAAGGAGACCTTTGAGGAGACTCCAGCTACAGTCTGACTGTACCTACATAGGAGACAGTCAGAGAGAATTGCCTCACTAAGCTCATCAACCCCTAGAACAGTGACATGATGATAATAAATGACTGTTTTTATACCACAAAGTTACACAGCAAGAGATAACTGCAGTATATGATGATGCAGACGTACATCTACATGTATGTGTATATATATCACACACATGTACACGTCATACGTGTACACATACCCAAATACGCACACATGTATTCAATCACATGGATAGGGGGGAGACTAATATATACCAAAATGTTACTATTAACAGAGATATTATTTATGGTTGGTATGTTTTCTATATTTTACACAAGCATGTACAACTATTTCTATTTGTTTATTGGTTGGTTGTAAAAGAAAAATGGCTTATTTTGGGTATCCAGATACGCATAATTCCACATATATGTATGTTACACATACATATATACATATGCATATATACGCACACAATAAAAGTATCTGTCTTTATATCAGTAACTTTCATAAATTCATCCTAGCTCATTAACCCTTTTCCATTTAGAAAAGAAAATGCAGCTCGCTGCTGTGTTCATTTAATTTTACATAAATGTGCTCTTTGAGGCTGAAGCAAATCTGACTGGTTTTCAATGAGAAAATGAAACATAAAAACTGTTCTTATCTCCAATCCTAACATAACAGAAATGTACATGATGATCAGTATTTCATATTTTCTGTGTGGCAAACTTTGGGGGTAAGGTTAGGACTGGAACGGGCGAGTTACCTTGGGATAAACCCTGCAGCAGCAAGTGCCACCAGCAAGTACTCTCGGAGCAAATGAGAAATTCCTCATTGCCACGCCGCTCATTTCCAATACCAGAATAAATTCTGAATTCAAAAATTACTTAAATACCTGTAATGCTTGTTTCTGAATCATTCTTTCTTGCCATTCTTTTTCATCTTCCTCTTCTGAACTGAAAGTCAAACATACATTTATATCTATGATTTAATGACTACTTACAAAAATATTTGAGTTCAAGGTGCTGCTAGTCATAGGGACTACAATGGTGAATAACATGTCAAGACATGTGCTGTCACAGTCTAGAGGGGACAGGTGTAGGTGAGCAATCAGAGTATGATCTAAGAACTTCCATCACAAGGAAAGAGAAGGCTGCCAAAGTTGCAGTAAAGAAGGTCACCTCACCACCATTTGGGGGGTCATGAAAGCTTTCTGGAATCTCCTACAACTGCCCTGCATGGAGGTACATGTGATTAAGGAGATGAAGTTTTACTCAAAAAAACTTCCCTGGTGGTGTAGTGACTAGGCTTCGGCGTTCTCAACACTGCGGCCCAGGTTCGATTCCCAGCCAGGGAGTTGCCCCAAAAAACAAAACGAAACAAAACAAAAAAACCCCAGAAGCTAGGAAGTATTTTAAGCAAGGATATGACAGTATCAAATTTGGGTTTTAATAGATGCTACACTACAAAGCAGAAATTTGGCCTGGCAGGGCGGGGTTCCTGCTACAGGGCAAAATCAGAGACAGAGAAAGAAATTCGGAAGCCAGTACAGTAACCTAGAGAAAAGAGTATAGTGGTAACAATGAAGATACAGAGAACAGGGCTGATTCAAAACTTACCTGGCCTCTCAAGAGCGCCTACAGAAAGGAAGGGGGAGGAGAACAAGCTCAAACTAGCTCTCCACTTGCACTTCAACCACAGAAGCCACAGCCAATTACCAGGCCGCCAGAAGAAGAGTCCACAACGGGACCTGAGAAAGAGTGGCCAGGGAAGTTCTCAGCGGGCACCATGTTATGCTGAGAAGTGCAAAGCAGCCCCTGGATTTATCAAGGAAGACATCTCGTATGGTCTTTTAACATGGTGGTGTGAGGGAAGACACCGGGCTGAGATACAAGCAGGGACAGCAGGTACACAAGGGCTGTCTGGAAAAAACCCAGCTGTAAATGCCTCTATTTTCCCTATTACATGGCTGGATACTTTCTGGACAGCCCTCGTAAGCAAAATGTAAGAAAAACTAAAATTTATGTTTTTGTGAATTATATATCAACAGTGCTACAACAGGTTCTACAGAATGAAAAAGAAAACATCACAAACCACCAAAACACAAAGGCAAAGTAGTTAATTAAAAATTTAGTTTTTGAAAAATATTTTAAATGGTGTCAAGAATACATTATTTCAGTATATGTGCTGCCGAAGCGAGCACAAGAATACATTATTTTAGATGCATTAATCCCTACAAACCTTAACATGTAGATAAGACATAAAGGTTTAAGTCTGTTTAAATAGAGTGATAATGAATATTTTTAAATAAACGTTTACCTATTCTTGTCTTCCTCTTGCAAAGGTGGCAAAGCATAGATGTCATCTTCTCTTTGAACTTGAGTAAGACTGGGCAGTGCTTCATCTCTGAAAAGTACACATAGGCTTAAACAGACATCATCAAGTAGTATTTAGAGTCAACAGTGTAACAGTGCTTCCTCGTTAATTACAGAAACCCCGCGGAGATGAGAGGCAACGGGTTTCGCCCCTGCTGACCTGGCTGCCCACACGGCTGCTGTACAAAACAAGTACAGCCCCGAGAAAAAGGAAACTTGTTGCCGCTCCACAAGACCTGGGCCACAGTCTCACGCGCAGGCGCGAAGAAGAGCGTTATACAAGTAAAACCTGCATGCTTTGCAACACTACAACTTTTCTGCCTCGTAATCGCAGCTAACTCACACAGAACAGAGAATTTTCACAACTTCAAATCACTATGTCAAATGGACAGTCCACTTATTTCCCTTATTTCATCTTCTATTTTCTGCTGAGAGCTAAAATTGGGGAAAGGCAGCCATAGGAATCCAATTGCAAAAATAAAAACTGCTTAATCATCAAAATGAATGTAATTTCCCTCTTGCCTTTTGCTTCTTAAGGCAGTTTTGATAGCTTGTCTTTTCAAAAATGTTTTCAAAAGCTTCTCAGTAGTTTTTTTGGAGTCACTGGTTGCCAAGTCCTTTTTCTGCCTTCTCTTAGCCTGAGAAAAGAAAGGATACAGGACTTTACTTCAGGTATTCATATATTAAAAATGTTCCTGTGACTTTTTCCCATAGAATTTGGTCTGTCTGAGTTTTTAGGTTATGATTATTTTAGTATGTCCTATTAATTGCCGTACAGTAGATATTTTCAGGTTTCTCATATGTAAAGATACCTAGAACTTCCATCTAGCTATTAATTAATGGACTATTATACAATATACCTGGGAAACTATTACTTGCAGTTTCTTTTAAATGTCCTTTAATGTAAAAAAAAAAAAACAAAAACTAAAATATAATGATATAAAATTAAATAAATGCTTCCCAAAAGGATTAACTAATTTGTTCTTTATAATGCTACTGTTATGCCAAAACCAATTTCTGATATTGGTTTTTATAAAAATACATTACTTATATGTAACTCTGTCCTTCAACATTCAAGATCATGCATAACGAATCATAAAATATATGGGAATGTCTTATAAGAAATGTTCAAGTAGGGAAAAATAGAAGTCTCCCTGCTTATGGATGAATATAAGGCAGAAATACCAAAAACATTCTTTTCTTTTTCTAATTGAGATATAATTGACATACAAGTATAACATTGTGTAAGTAAAGGTACACAATGTGTTGGTTTAGTATATTTATATATTGCAGTGTGATTGCTACAGCAGCGTTAACACCTTCCAAAGACTATCTGATACAGAGTATTGCTTAGATAATCAAAAACTGCAACATTCAAGTCTAGACTTCTTTCTGAGGCAGCAAATGTCCTCAAACATTTACAAATCCTTACTTTTATCCTATGCCCTCACTTCCTTAGACAATATCTGGTAGTATTACAAGGTAACAAGCTGACATTTTCAACATATAAAGGTCATATATCCAAATGGATGATGTCATCTGGGGAGTAAATACTTCAAAGTTCATAACATTGTTCAAACATTGTTTTAGACTACTTTCAAAATAAAGAAACTCATTCTCATTCTTTTATATCTTGTCGACTTGCTTGATAATCCACTTTAGTCATGCTTGGCACCACAAAACCTAAAATCCAATTTGCCTTTAAAAGAAGGCTCACTATCACAGAAGACCCTCTCAGATCACTCTGAGATTCGGGGAGGCATTTCCCCTGTAGGTTTTCTATAATGCTCTGAGCAACAGCAACAGAACAGGAACAAATGAAGAACACCTAAGAAGGTACTCTAAAAGAAAACTTTCTATTATCAGAATCTTAGTTGTTTTATTAAAAGTTAAATTTTATTGTACCCATGATATACTCGTGTATAAAGAAAAGGTGTTTTAAAAGAAAAAGTGTTTATTTGTTCAAGATAATTTTTAAAGTAGAAATTAAATTGGATCTATGTCAAAATAAGTGTCAGTTTCCAAAATTCTAAAGAGAAAAATTAAGCTGTTATCTGACTTTTCTTTCTAAGAATGTGAAAAGAAAAAAAAAATTGATGATTCTTACCAAAGTCTGTTTCTTCAAAAGTGGAGCATCCCCATCAAATACAAAAATAGGACGAATTCGAAAAAATAAGAGTTTACAGAGCCGATGAAACAAAGTGAGAAGATGAGCATTTTCTATTGAGTTCCCATGGCGATCCCGAACTCCTTTAAGTGCTTGGTTTAACCAAATGCTAATATCTGGAAGAATTGTTAAAGAAAAACATTTTGGAAATCCTTCTCTCATCTTCCCAATTTCACATTCCTAATAACTGATATCATGCAAACGTTGAAACAAAGGACTCACCACAATTCATTTGAAATTAAAAATGCTTAGCCCTGATAGAATCTACCTAAAATCAGTTAACTTTATTTGAACCCTTATTACGACTATTCACATACTGAAGTTTAAAATGTTACATAGAAAGGTGGGTCCTTTAAAAAGTCTAATTGCAAAAAAATTGTTGTTTAAAAAAAACTAATGATCTCTACTGAATTGTAAGAATATATAATGTTTGGAGAAATATTTGGCAATTTATAGCAAAAACCCTAAAAACTTGTATTTTATTAGCCTAAGAATTCCACTTACAGGAAATCATCATAATAATTACTTATAAGAATGTTTGTTTATAATAATGAACATATTTTTAAATTTAAGTTTTCCAACAGGTCTTTTTTAAAAACTAAATTACAATATGTGAATTTGCTGGAATACCAAGAGTCCTTCAACATGAAAATTGCATCATGATAGTCACAAAGTATTATTAAAGTAAAACAGTTTACAAAGTATGGAAAGTAAAATTCCATTCCATAATATATGTATTATATTAAGTATAAAAAAACTAGAAGTTCAGACATCAAAATATTAAAAGTAGTTATCTCTGCTGTGATTTCAAGTAATTTATGTTTTCTTCTTGGAGGGTTCCTATTTTTAAAAACTTTTCTAAGAAATGCTTTTTAACAAATTATTTTCTATCTGTGTATAAGGCAAAGGAACATGGCACTGTGCTGATTTTCTTGCTCTCAATCTCTTCGCCAGCTTCTCTAACTCACAGTTAAAGCGTTGACCTCATCGTAGCTCTCTCTCCTGTCTGCACTAGCCACCCAGGTTACCTCAGCCCACCACACCATGCCCTCTCCAGAGCTCTCCCCTGACCCCAGACTGACGGCCTAGCTGACATCTCTATGTGCTACTTCACACACACTTCAAACTTAACATGATCAAAACTGAACTCCACATCTTCTCACTAGGCTGCTGTTATTTTCAGTGAAGGTCAATCCCATCCACTAGACCCAGCACTGAGTGTCATCCCATATATTCTTCTCATTTAGCCATTACCAGGTCCTATCAATTCTATTTTTTAATCTATCTTGAAGATACATACAAGGGCTGTCCAGAAAACAATCCAGCCATACATGCCTCTATTTTTCATATTGCATGGCTGGAGACTTTCCGGACAGCCCTTGTAGATGTTACCCATATATATTTAATGAAAACCCTTTGGAAGTTTCCCATGCCCAGGAAGCCCTGAATAATCTAGCCTCTGTCAATTTCTCCTATCTCATTTCAAGTCACTGGGCTTTTTTTCTCAAACCCCGGAAATCAGGAAACTCTTTCCTGCCTCCAGGGTCTTCTCACACGCTCCTCCTGCCTGAGAGACCCTTTTAGCCTAGCTATCTGCTACACTAAGGTCTCTCAATCTATGGGTCACTTCCTCAGCCTAGGTTAAGACCTCCACTCATACAGTCCTATTCAGAAACATACTGCTTATTATGTGGCAGAATTTTTCTATGCACTAGGGATACAGGTAGCACGGAAGAAAACAAGCAGTTGCCCTTACCGAGTTTACCATCTAGTGGGAGGGAAATCAGACCCAGTTTCATGAATTTTCTAGACTACACTTTCGTGCACTGTTCTCCTTCTCACAGCTATATAGGAGTCAACAACAATCTGCTATTAAATGAGTTGAACAGTTTATTTAAAATTTAAATAAATATACATCACTTAAATACCATAAAAACTTAGGCTCATCAATAATTAACTTAATAAATATGTAACTAAATAGTGAAAACCAAGCTATCATTTACATTTTTATTTTGAGTGCTACCATGCACCAAGCATATCCAAGATCCTACTGATAGAACAGCAAACAACATAGTTGTGGAAACAACAGATATGGTCCCTGTCCCCAGAAAGCTTGCATTCTAATGGAGAAGACAGATAATTTTAAAAATCAAGTAAAAGATATGTGTTAGGTTGTTGGTAAGTGCCAAGAAAAAAATAAATAAAGCAGAGTAAAAGGTCAAAAGAGTGATTGGGGGTCAATTGCTCTTTAGTTAGGGAAGGCCTAAGTGAAGAAGTAAGATCTGCATGAGTAAAGAACAGCAAATGTGAATGCTCTGGGGCAGCAGCAAGCTTCCTTTAAGGACAACATGGCAGGAGGAGCACAGTGAGAGGAGCTGTAGGAGCTGATGTCTGTGTATAATCACTGGAATGTTTCTAAAAATGTGACTTAAGGATCACCCTAGTGGACATTACACATGGCAAAATACTGTAGATTGTATCAATAAACAAAACACATGGGTATAGATGGTAAAAAGGCCAAACAATTTATTTTAGAGAATCCAAGAGTAAACTATGAACCGAGTGTGTCATGGGTAATCTCTTAATGGAAAAAAACAAAAAAAACAAAACAAACAAACAAAAAAAAAAACCCTGAATATAGGAGTATTTCAGATATCTAAATTCAAATTCCCATGAAAATGAACAAAGAAAAATCTATTACAGAACAACCATCAAATATTCTCCTTTTACATACATATACAAGAGCTGTATGGAAAGTATCCAGCGATGTAATATGAAAAAATAGACATTTATGGCAGGATTTTTCCAGACAGCCCCCACACACACACACATACATATATACAAAGTGATCATTATAATTGAAGTATCTGTTACAGTCCTTATGATTTATTCTTTCAGAAAAGCCCAATAACCCATGCAAATGACGTCATGTCCCAAAAGAGCTTATGTGTCGTATAAAAACTGATAATCTAATTTAAATGCTTACCCTAATTAAACCGTATCTTTCCTTACTTTGGACAACTTCCTAAAGAAGTGGTCTGCTAAATTTCATGTGTCATCTCAGTGATTCTACAAATGACTAATTCTTCATACGGGCTACAACATAAAATGACCTGTCTTTGCAGTTTTAATGACTCCGGACACTGCTTTCATTCCCGTGTGTAGTAAATTCTGTAATCTCTGGAAAGCAGTGATTTGAGAAACCACGAGAGGGCAGCAATACCACAAATGCGGATGCTTTCAAAAAACAAAACAAAACAAAAAACTTTTCCTTTTCCCCCACGCAAGGTACCCTGTATAAAAAAAATTTAAGCCAAAATTCATTACAGATGTATTTTAAGATTATTCACATTTCAAAAAATATAATCATCCTCATCACCTCACTTAAGGTTCCCACGGAGGGAACTGCTGTAAGGTACCACCAGCTTCTGGAACAGAATACACACGGAAGAAAGGGAGGAAAAGAGAGAGAAAAGAATACTTAACAAATAAGAAGATCAAAATTTCTGAAACGGCATTCTCATTTTGATAATGAAGAAAATTTCATCCAAAGACAAACAAAATCAGCCAAATATGCATACAAACAACGGTCCTTAAAAAGTCCATCATAGGGGCTGGGGGGAAACAATTTGCTGCATATCTCTGGAAATCTTTCCAGTGTTGTACCATATATAAATTTCCTATTCCAAAAATCATAAGAAAAAGTAATTGTACCTATTTTTCAAAGGTCAAACACCTGACCACAACCCTTCCTCTAACAACCAGAAGTGGAGCAAGATTCAGAACAGCAGGTAAAACTACCGATAGGAAGCCGACTTCATTTTCTCCATGCTGACTTCTCCATGCTGCAATAATACTTTTAAGCTTTACAATAGTGTCAGTGCCAGACACTATTCTGACTTTTCATTTAAATAATCCCTTTATTCCTCACACCAGCCTTCTGTGTGTAGATACTCCTACTATTACCAACTCTCTTTCCAGGTAAGAAAATAAAAGCAGAGAGAGAGGCGTAAAGCACTGTCCTTAAGTGTTAAAAGCAGGACTCCAATCCAGAGTGTTAATTATCGCGAAGCCGGGGTGGGGGAAAGCCGAGATTCTACAGCTACTCTCTGGGTGGGACTGCCATCCCACCAACACCCCTCTGCGCCCAGTGGAAAAACGAGTAAAATGCTGACGCGAAATCACTGCAGCCAACCAAGTACTGACGACGGGTTAAGGATACCGACGGCAAGGATCTTCCCTTCCAGCGTTTCCGGGCTGACATGCCGCCCCGAGCACTCCAGCAGCTTCCAGAGCCCCTGGACTCCCATGAGACAGGCGTGTCGCGGGAGACCCTTTATTCCGATCTACTACGGGCTGCACCCTGCCCCGGCCTCCGGCAAAGGCTACAACTCAGAAAAGACGGAAAATAACCCGCGGTTTCCCAGAGAAAACCGGCACACACGGAAACGGCACTTTCCAGGAGCTGAAACTGCTTCCCCGAAAAAAGACGGGAGCAGAGAATGGCAGACAGAGGGGAAGAGGAGGTCCGCGTCTCTCCCAGCTTTTTAGTCCAAACGTTTGCACGCTTCACGGAAGAGCGGGATGACGGGACAGCACAGGCAAAGATAAACGGCTAGTTGTCCCTCCGTCACCGCCTACCTTCTTGTTACACAAACTCACGGAAGACGGAATCTCGGACACCGTCCGATTCGATGCGCAGAGCGGAAGTCCCGCCTCACCGCGCTTACGTATATTTGTTGCGCCATTGCACTACGGAAGTGAGGGAACGGTTCAGCCCTGATTTTCTGTCGTATTGGTGCTGCGCTTCCCGCGTGCTGTCCTTAGGTCACGGCTAAACATTAAAACGATGAGCTAAGTTTCTACTTGCTGGGGTGACGATTTTCTACGCGCTTTTTTCGGTATCAGTTTCTCCCCACTGAAAACTCTTAATACTAAATATTGTTTTACATGTGACGGGCAATAGGTAAATACTTTGCTGGTGTTTCTAAATTAGTATTTTCTCAATAACGTAGTAACTAGACGGTAATACGATTTAAAACCTTAAACCTTATAATACACTTCTTTCGTGCATCTAAAATTTAGGATTCCACGGCTCGTAGGTCAGAAATGACGAGAAACTCATTGCCAGAGTAGCTCCTGGAAAGGCGGTGGCTCTGGAACTCTCAGGCCAAGATGCAGATCCCGACCACACCATATCACAACGTATAGTATTGTCCAATTAACATTGTTCAGAAGTTCTATTTCATATATAAGCTGCGCATAAAACCAATCTTGCAGACTATGTTAGCTGGGATCGGAGAGCTGACTAAAGTGCTTACACTAGTATTTAATGATAGTCTTATACATATTGGTTCCAATTTGAACTATTGAAAGTAGATTCAAACTCGGTAAAAAGGTTGATTTAAATGAGCAGGTAATTTTGTTAAATGAATCCTTTATGATACACACACAAAAAAACTATATCAAAACGTAGTTTTTAGTTTCTCTGCCCAGATGGTTCACAGTAGCCATGTTTATTTGACATAGTACCAACTAATAGTCTATCAGGAATAACATGACAGAGTGCTTTCCTGTTTTTGCATTTCCTCCATTACCAGAAACTTTTAGTTGTATTTCATGGAGATTAATTTAATTGCCTATTCAATTTTTTCTCCCTCCACAGCAGACTTTAAACTTATTGAAGCCAAGAAGTATTTTGTTGACTGTTACATGCCCCACTCCAGACTAAGCAGGAATTTCATAAATATTGCCTGAAATGACCTCTTCAGCCTGTAGTCTGAAGCTCTCCAGTGCATCTTGCATCCTGCTGAATGAGAATTTCCTCGCAAGTCAGGCAGACATTAATCCACATCCCATGAGCCACAAAATAACCCTGTGTTAAGGGGCTGAATTGTGTACCCCTCCAAAATTCTTATGCTGAAGCCCAAACCCCCAGTAACTCAGAATGTGACTATATTTGAAGACAGGGCCTTTTAAAGATGAGTTAAAATTAGGTAATTTGGGTGAGCCTAATTCAATCTGACTGGTGGCCTTATTGTAAGAGGAAATTATGACACTGAGAGAGCAGGGATGTGTGCCCAGAGAAAAGACCATGTAAAGACACAGGAAGAAGGCAGCATCTGCATGCCAAGGAATAAGGCTCTGGTGAAACCAGACCTGTCAAAACTTTGATCTTGGACTTCTATCTTCCAGAACTGTGAGAAAATAAATTGCTATTGTTTAAGCAAAAGTCTGTAATGTTTTGTTATGGTAGCCCTGGCAAATTAAGATACTTTTTGATCCTAACAAGTTTCTCCACCAATGAGTCTGTAAATAAAATGGAGATGCCACCTTCTCGGGGTTGCTCTGAGATCAGCATTTTAATATGAAACACCTAGTAGGTAATGATGCTCAAATTAGTTTGTTGAGTAAATGGCTGAGGGAGAAAACTATGTGTAAAAGTGAGATACAGAATGTGATGCATCATCCTAGAGCACCTTGCCTGAGACCCCTGCAGTGTGTGGGAGAACCCAGGTTGGGAACTGCTATGGCTGCTGCACCAGCTTGGCCTAATGATGAGGCTTAGTGGTGGAAAATGAAGTTTCAGGATCTTATCTAAGTGACACATTTTTTACTTTCTGAGAGCTAGGTAAAAACAAATAGCCAATGTGGGATTTTTGAATGATCTTAAGTGCTTTTAAAAACAGCTACATTTCTTAAAATACAAAATAGCCTTTTGAAGGGACAGCAACTAAGGGGTGTATATTTGACTTACAAGGAATTGGCTTTTAGATGCTGTTTAAAGGACTCAAGTTTCTTAACAGTAAAATACACATCTTTTGGAGTAATAATAAGCAAGCACTTAAATAGTAATTCCTATCTACAAAGCACTGTTCTAAACACTTTACATGTGTTAACTTACTTATTCCTCCAATCAATTTATAAAATAAACACTATTATCTCCATTTTACCAATGAGAAAATAAGCACAGAAAAATTAATCTTAACTTTCCCAAGGTGATACAGTAAGTGCAGAGCCAGTATTTGAACCCTCAATGCTTCTATGGAGACTCCTAAGGGATAACCAAGAAAGTAAGTATGATAAGAATGTTACTAATATTGGAAGAGAAGTATGCAGTAATTTGCTTAGCTTCTAGAAAAGTAGTCTCTGTAAACCTCAGGGTGCTCTTAATAACTGCCAAACTGATAAGCCATGTTAAGTGATCATACATATCAAGACTTTTATAAAGAGTCTATTTTATGGCCAATAAGCAATATGTATAAGTTCATTTTCTAGGTGTCACTGCATTCTTTATGTTGCATTTGTCTCCTTTCCTCTTGGGTCTTCCTACCTACCTCTTCTCTGAAATATTTAAACCATGCAAAATTGCAGATATTCAACCCTGTATGACCGACAAAACTGACTTCATTTATTTCAAGCTAATATAAGAATTAAAATTTTCTATTTCCTGTTATAAAATCTTATAGAAATATAAAACTAGTCATAATGTATATTGTTTCATTGATTATAAAAGTCAGATACAAGATGGTTTTCTATAACACGCGACTTAAGTCAAATTGACAAATTGTCATGTACTTCAAAAAAAATTATAAGGATACTCCCTAAAACAAAGGTTCAAAACATTCACATGATTAAAAGTAGAAAACAAAACTTTATTTGATGAAAACCTCTTAAAAGTTCCAGTATGAAGTAACAAAATCAACAACCTACAAATCTCTTACAGTCCTTTGCATTTCAAGCAAAATATTCTCTTCAGAAAAATGACCATTTTGTAATATATATCCCATTCTGTAGGCTAGACATGTCTGAGTGGATAAATGGATATAAAATTCAAGAGAAGAAAATGAAAATATTTTAAAAATAAAAATCTGAACCCTCTCCTTGAGGTGTATTGCCATATGGTTCCCAACATATTCAGCACCTTGTAATAATCAAGTTACTGATTTGAGTTCTGGAACAGACCCTGAAATGAAGAATAAGTGATCCTAGTTGTTTGTGAGTCTCAGATTGATACCATAAGAAAAACTGACAGCAACTAGAAAAGAGCTCAAATGTATGAAATACACACTTTCTGAATGATTTAATACTCACTTCAAACAACTAATTGTCTATACAGTTTAAAAAAGGAAACAGTTCAGAGTCTGGAACATGGATAGTTGTCTTCTGAGTGACGTGACATTCCCAATGCATCTTTAATGCTGTTATCAACATGATTCCATATTGAGGGACCAATCATGTATCAGGTCTCATTTCACAGATTACCTTGGGTATAGAAACTACAGATGCCACTTGGTCTTTTATTCCATCCCTAAAATAGAGTTTATTGTAAACTTACAGAAGTCTTTAAAGACCTAAAGTCATATTTGAAAATAACATACCAAGTCAATAAAGTCAAGAATATTCTGAATCAATGCACTAAGTCACCCATTTGCACCAACAGAAAGAGATAGTTTCTTGAATCTCTTTTTTGCCTCTTTATTGAGAATCCTGATAAAGTTAACCAGAAAACTAATGAGGCAGGCAAGATACTGGTTAAAAAGTAAAAGAATTACTAAACTCACTGAATAATTTTAAATGAGCTTTAACCATGAGAGAAAACTAGAAATCAACAGCCTCAATTTTTATTTTTTAAAGGGCTGATGGTGTCTTACTTACATCATGAACTTGGGAATAAATGTCTGCAACATATGTCTGAAGATCGAGTTGCAAGAAATCATGTCATGCTTAACTATTTCAAATCGCAATGCTATTAAGTGAATTTGATTTGTTTATATGTAATTTTACTGTAGTTTGTTGAATTGCCCAGAATGTTTATATACTCTTAAATTTAAAAGGACAATAATCTGTGCTTATCTGCTTATAAATCTGAAATCACCCATCATAATCAAATACAGGCTTATTTACTGGAGAACTACAAGGTTATGTTCTATACCATAAGATCTCTTCCTGTTTAATGCAGACTTAATAAAATCTTCACTGTCTTAATGCAGTCCTGTATAGACCAGTGGTGTGTGTAACACAAGTTTTTCAGTACCCAGCATAGTCAGTCATTCCCACCATAATCACTGTACCCCTGGTAGCCACTGTTTCTTCTTTCGTGGATGCTGGACATCTTTTTCCATGCCGAGTCCTGATGGAAACTAGCACTGAAAGAGCGGCCTAGACGCCCATGCTGTTTCTTGGAGATATTGTCTTCACTCTCAGATTTGGCAATTCCTTGGCCATGTGTTGGAGGTTGTGACTCTTGTCTAATGGTTCCAAATGGGAAGTTCCAAAGGCCAAACCTTTGCCAATTAAGTCTCTGGAATGTTATAATACAATGCAAATTTCCCCCAACCTGAGAAGGAAAAGAAGTTGGATGAAGAAAATGATGGAAAATGAATTATACTATGTGGTCTCCTATAAATTCCCTTATTTTTTTCCTGCCTTCACCTGCCTCAATACAGCACTTAGCCTTTCAGACTTCATCAGGTTACATTATCCTGCATTTTTCCTGACCAAGCTGCCTTTACAAAAATAGTACAACGCCCACAGGAACCAAATCCCCCGTGTGCCACTCACACGCACTATAACCACCCCATCTGCCTTATCCAAACACCATATTCCTCTTTATTTGTTAGTAGGATTATATCAGTGGGATGTCTACTCAATCCACAGAATCTACCTTTCCCTGAGAACCACCCCCAGAGGTTTTGTTTGTACCCATGGCTGTGCCCCATAGCCACAGTTAAATTGGCTTAGGAAGGAACACCTCACCCAAGGTGGGCCAGGACTATGGAACTAAGCCTGAGGCAAGCCAGGCTCAGTCTAGAGGTTGTTCATCTGGAAAATGAACATAAAGATGATGATGATATCTTCAGGAAGTAAATAATCAGACAAAAAGAGAGATAAGAACAACATGTAATTCCCAAAAGAGACAGACATTCTTTTACCAGGTACCAGTCCCGTATGAATCCAGGCTACTTTCCTTGCCCTTTTGTTTTAAAGACATCCCTGTGCCCTTAAAATAATTCTTACTTTTTTGTCTAAGATGGTCTGAACTGGGTTTCTATTATTTATAACATAGAGTGCTGGGTAAAACACTGTTTTTTGACTAGTTATAAAATATCTTAAAATACAACGATGTTGTTACCTTCTTTGTTTTTCGATACTGCAGCCCCCTCTCTAAGTGCCGGATATCTAGATATTCTGGATTTTGAGTGTTTAGATCAGTAACAATATCAACCCATCTGCAGTTAAGAATAAAGCATGATTTTTTCTTTAGTACAAAATACCATTATAATGGAACTCACATGAGCATTATTCTACAATATTACCATAGCAATAATTGTCTTCTAATTATTCCCTTACTAAGCTCTAGTAGTTTTTATGATAATTGTTTGTCCAACTATTATGAAGGTTCTCAGTTTAAAAATGGTTAGTCTCCCTATGAAATAAATATATATCGACCTATTATATGACATCCTGAAGGCTAAAGTAGAAACATTCCACTATTTCCCTTTTAACTAGAGTCAAGTACATTTTCAAAGATAAAAAAATCTAACATGCTTTTCAGACAACATGATTGACTGTGTAGAAACCACAATGGATTTCAAAACCATTACTAGAACGAATATGTGAATTTGGTAAAGATGCCTGATTTAATGCTCGTATAGAAAAAGCAATTACATTTTTTTATGCAACCAGAAAATAATTGGGAAATGGAAAAAAAATAATTTACAATAGCATCAAGAAATATAATACACTTAGGGAAAATTTTAAAAATAGATATATATAACTCTATATTGAAAAATACAAAGCATTGCTGAGAGAAATTAAGCTCTACTTAAGTGGAGATATAGTCTTTGTTCACAGATTGGAAAACTCCATATTGTAAAGATATAATTCTCCTCAAACTATACTATGGAGTCTATGGATTCTATTCTAATCAAAAGTCCATTAGGGACTTTGTTTTTTAGCAGAAATTGAAAAAAAAAAGCGAAGTTAACATACTTTTTACAGTGAATAGCAGGATGTTTTCTACTTGATTCTCCAATTAGGATCCAATATTCTACTTCTTGTGGTGATAGGGGACCCCTGCTAAATATAAAATACAGTAATAGTAAGCTTAATAAAGGTCATTTCCTCCCTTGAAAATGTTGTTTCAATTATATATTAATAAAAGATATCTTAAAGTTTGTTCAAAGATGGCATTCATTAATGCTAGAACAGATATTAGAATTAAGCATCAGTGAATGTCTGAAGGTGACTAAAGAGAAAGCATAAATTAATTAAGGTCTTAGTCCCCTATTATAAAATCTAAAGCTAAAAAAGTTGAAACAAATCACCCCTCAGCTTCTAAATTGGAAAAAAAAATCCTAGTATGCTACCAGAATTCTTCAGCTACTCTTCTCCTTTCACTATGCATTTAAAAAGTTTGAAAAGGCATCCTAAAAATTAAACCCTAAAGCAGCAATTCCCCTATGGAGCTTTTAAACTTACTGATGCTCTAATCCCATCCCTGAAATTCTAATTTAAATAAGTCTGGAGAGGAGCACAGGCAAGGATTTGCAAAGTTTAAAAAAGCATCTCAGCTGATTCTTGATCCAGGCAGAGGTGAGGAACTCCCCTTTAAGAAGACAAAGCAGAAGCCCCTATTTTTTCGTGGTTTACATGTGATAAATGTCTGGAGTAAGGTGAAGTTGCAGGATGAACTTACAGAAGAAAGGCATATACTTCACCTTCAGAGAGATGAATAAAACATTTAGGGTTTGGAGAGACCAAGTCATTTCCCTCTTGCTTCACTCACAAAAATCCAATTTCCAGCTTCCTGGTTCTCCCAGGTAGCTCCTGCCTGTCTCAGAATCCCCCGACAACCCTCCTCCACCCTTACCCCCCAGTAAGTGCCTTGAGAGGGACACAAAGGGCACATGGCCTCTGCCTGAAATAACCCGTCCTATCACCTGGATGACTAAGCCAGGTTCTCCCAGCCTGACTTCTGGTCCTGACTGAGAAAGCAGCACTGTCTCTTCCTCCTCCTCAATTACCAATGCCACTGACCCAGGTATGAACAAACCAGAACCTCAGCCGGGTGAAGATAACCGTGCTCATCAATACTTTTACTCAAAGTATTCACGGCTTCTGTTCTCACCATTCTCAAATAGGACACGTCTTCCTAGGCTTTTAACTATTCTGACATTCATTCTCTTAACCCATCATGAAGAAAACTTGCTAAGGAGGAAAAATGTGTTAAAATTTAATCACTCTAATAAACTAATTTAATAAATAAATTCATTTAAAAATTAAAATTCAGTCACCCTCTTTTATTTATGGGCTATCTCTTCTAAAAAGATACAAGTTTACCTATATGTAAAAATATGTAGTTAATAAAATAGAAACTCTGGATCAAATAAAGAAACAAACAAATATAACCATAAGAGTAATATAGTTCCTGATATTAGAAACAAAAATTGGCTCTGGGCTTCCCTCTAGCCAGCACAAAAAGAAACCCTAATAAATTCCATGTTTTTCACCATAAAAAAGGAAATTTTTTTTAATGTAGTCATTGTGACAGTCTTCTTGACACTAGATTCCAAAATGCATTTTTCCATGTAGGATGCTGAATGAGGACACTGAGACATAATATTAACATATAAAGTTTCTGGTAACTGTTTACACTAAATATAAAAGTGATTTTTCAAATGACTGTCTCTTGTCACGACTCTAAACAACAACAGTATCTAAGTGGATAGTGTCAAAGCACAATTAACCAAATGCAATTCTGCAAAAGAATAAGCTAAAATATTTAGAGAATAATTTTAACTACTTCATGTAAGGAAGTAAATCACCAAGTCTTCCAATTTCTAAGCATTAAATATTAAATGGTTTTTGCAATACATTCTGTGGTGAAGTATCATGTAAGATACAGAAATGTTTACCTGAATGCTTTATTAGCTTTAACAGGGGTTGCTTCGAAGCCAATTGGACAAAAATAATGATTTTGGCAATGATAAATATAAGCCAGCGATTCATCTTTCAATCCACGAGTTAACTTCGACAAGGCCCCTGAAGCTACAAGAAAACAAAGCAAACTGAGGGACCAGAAAGCACTGTCTACGCTTTACACAAAGGACTAGTTAAGGACTGAAAGACAGAAAAAGATATATTACTGTCTGGGAAACACACAGACATCGCTAGGGGAAAATGAGAAGCTTTTTGATCATACCAAAAAAATATTAATGAGTATATTTTCAGCTTTACCCTTTAAACTGAAATTCAGATAAACTGAATAGAAAACTAAAGAACTGAACATGGTGATGCTTACCAAAATCTCATAATAACACCCATACTTGTCTATGAAATTTAATTACCATATAAAACCTAGTACCTAATGCATACAGCAATGGTCTCATCTTTTACAGTTGTGCACATGTGTCACTACAAATTTCCAAATAAGCATGCTCATTATAAGCATTTTTGTTTATAAACTAGGTACATATACAATACTAATATGCCTTTATAAAAGATATACAAAAAGTAGGAACATTAAATTAGATCAAAATATAGATATTTTAATGTTATTCCCAGTGATCATCTTGCACAGCTCCTGTAGTGCATACATCCCAATTTAAATACCACTGAGGTATATAGATTAATGTCAATTCCAATTAATAAAGTTCCAAAAATGGATCCTTCCCCCTACTAACACACAATTTAATTTTGCTACAAAAATTACACAGACCAGAGGAAAGCTTTCACAAGCCCAGTGATAAGAACATCTCTAGAAGCAGACTGGTATTATAGTTCCATGGCATCCTCACAACTGCTCCTCCTTGTATATTCCCCATAGCTCTATTAGTTGTGAGGTAATTTCAAAAGCATTACCATAAGCAACAAATTTTTACCAGCACTGAATACTTAAAGCCATTAACTGAGGTTTCAGTAACTTGCATCTCCTGGAAGAAACTAAATTATTCATTAACCAATAGCCTTATTAAAACTGGAAATCCTAAAAATAGTTGAGGTAGATGAAAGCTTGCCAAGTCATGGTTTCTCTGATTGACTTTCTGGACACCGAAATAGCTGAAGAACAGCAAGTCAATGCCTCCAACTGAGCCAAGGAGGTGGGACCCCACCTTTCTGTCTTAAACTCTTTCTCCAGGGTTTCATCTACATTGTAGAACTTCTCCATAGACTTTTGCTTCATATGCTACCATCACAGCATACCTGCAATGGCAAGGTGATCTTTTCTGCTAAAATCTCTATTTCATAATGACAAATAAGTCTTTATAGTTTTTAGATGAGTTCCCCTGACAAACTGAAAACTGACTCTCAAGGGCAGCTCTAAGTAAAGAATTTTAAGAACTAAAATTCAGAAGATGGTCAATATTTTATTTGAACTTGATTGTAGATAATAAGTTCCAGGACAGTTAGCAAATAGGAGTATATGGATTAAGACTCCTCATAAATTCAACAAATACAAAAGATGTCTATACACATAATTGGTTTAAAAAAACTCTTGAAGTCTTTTAAAAATGGTGAAAATTCCAAAAATTATCTTCCCAAATAACCAAGTCTTTTAATGAAAGGATTTTTATGGTAACTTTTTAATGGAAATCTTTAAGTACTTTATACTTTCCTCCTGTCTTAAGTCAATCAAAGATAACACAAAACAGGTGACTGCTTTAGTGTGACTATGATTAGTCATTATTTTAATGTTCTGGAATGTATTCAGGATTCAATGAATCCTATCAATAGAAGACCAAGCTCTTCATAAAGAGGTTGGATAGCAGCTTTTAGAAAAACTACAGTAGTTCTCAAACTCAAACATATAGGGCTTGTTAAACAACAGATCTCTAGTGTCTTGGTCTAGCATGGGGACCAAGAATTTGCATGTCTAACAATTTCTGGGTGATGTTGATGCTGACCCAGGGACCACATTTTGAGAGCCACCAGTCTAGAGTTAAGAGGAAATTTCATTTAATTCAATTCAGTAAGCAATTTCTGAGCACTTACTAAGTATATCAGGAACTACAGGAAAAAAAGAGAAACACTGTATACCAAGTTGTCCTCAGAGAGAAGATAAAACAAGTAACTTTAATATAAGGTGAAATAAGACAGTACCACAATAAAGGGATACAAATCAAAGGAGAAAGAGCACATTGGATCTCAGAAATCAAGAAGGGGTGGTGTCCAAGATGGAACTTAGTGAAGTGGCAGGCTTTCAATAATCCAGGCAGAGGAAAGAGTATGAGGAGAAAACAAAATCACTGGAGGGGAGGAATGTCATCTGGGAACAGCAAGGAGTCTCGGTCACACTATAGGGTAGACAGTACAGAGAAGCCTACCGTAGGGCACCCCCCGAATTTCAGGACAAGGTCAGAAAAAGATCACCCTCTGAAATAAAAGACAGTAAATATCATATTTAATACATTAACATGGCCATGCAAGAAAGCAATTCTATTTAGAAGACATGTAAATGTGTTACAGATGGAAACCAAATTCAGAACAATGTTCACTCTAGACCAGAGTGTATCTAAAAATTCTGAAACTTAAGTGTCAAAGCAACCGCTCCCAAATGTACAGCCTTGATCTGTATGGTATAAAGGAGGAAAAAAACTACAGAATAGCTGGCCTGCTGTACTGTGAGGAGGAGTTATGTCCTGAGCAGCCAACAAGAGAATTCTGATGCCTTTGATATCATATTTCTCACTCTAATATTATCAACATTCTGATATTCTTTGAGTTTAGTATGAGTTTGTTCTTAGAGTTTGATCATCTATAGGAGAATTATATAGAACTCTAAAACAATTTATTAGAATCTATTTTTACACCTTCAAAGACAAGAACCTGGCAACATAATATCTTGCAAGGCTTTTATTCCCTTGACATCTTTTAAATACAACTGGTACATGCAGAACAGTTGCAAAAAGCCAATCTATATTGGCTTTGAATGATGCTAAAGAATTTATGCTTTAAGCAAGCACTAGAGAGCTCTTAAAAAGGAAAGAGATCTATTAGCACTGCATGTTAAAAAGATTTATCTGGCCTTGTGTCTAAGTTGAATTGAAGAAAACCAGTGGATGAGGAAAATGAAATCTTAATGCATAGTCCACTGAGATGTGCTAATGCAGTATAGTAAGCTGGTAGCAATGGCCACAGTGAAGGTATATGAGTTATATCAGGATACAGCTGAGTTAGGTATTCTCTATTAAGCAAAATTAATGAGTTACAATACCTACTAGAATAATAGAAATGAAACACATGGACATTAGTATAATTTTCAAGCTAGCTGATTTAAAAAAATGAACCTAGCTTTCTCTGGCATAAATGTTAGTAGCTAAGCAAAGCAACAGTTTGAAATTACCTGAATAATAAGAAAATAGTCTTAATAATAATAGTGGTAAGTAAGAATAATAAGAATAGTGGGAATAATAATAAACCAATAGTTTGAAACTAATGTTAACAATTTCTAGCACAAACTTTTGTGAATAATTGTATCTCTGAAAAAAATACTTCAACTTATATTAACAGTTAAATCTATTAATTTTATTAAAATCCCTGGATTTTGTTTTTATTCCTTGGGTGAATTCAATTCACATTTACTGAAGGCCCAGTGGAAATGAGCACATCAGCAAGCACTAGAGAATTATGAAATCAAAGCAGCATAGTCCCTAGGAAAACTTAAAGCCCGTTGGGGAAAACAGGTCTAACAGTCCTTAGAAAATAACTGAAACAAAAAAAGAAGACACATTTCAAAGTATCTGTTTAAATGAACAGCAACAAGTGACAATGGTTTTCACTACTGTATATCCCAGAGACAAGTGAGAAAATCCTGTTTTTGCAACTCTTCCACAAATAAAAGAGAATAGAAAACACCTTCACTTGACACATGCACCACTCCTCTTCTGAATACAATCACAAGTTCTAGGGTAATATATGTGAAGTCATAGTGCATCATATATGGAACCAAAGGCTACTGAGTGCAGTCCCTCAGCTCAAGGAGTTGAACAGACATTTAAAAAGATGCAACATAATATAAGGCTGCATATGCCAAATGCCACGTGCCCGACGCAAAGAGGAATTGGCACCTAAGGAGGGAAAGCTCCAGAGATAAAGCAGAGCTTGCGTAGGACCAGTAATTATTGATGAGGAAGACACAAAAATTCCAAGGGGGAAGGCAGATCAATCATCCTTCAGGAAATACACATAGAAAAAGAAACAGTGAGGAGTCAAGTACTGTAATAAGAAAAATGAAAATAGGAATAAAACTGAGAAAATACAGCATAAAAACTTATTGAAAAAAAATGCAGCAACCACTCCTCTCCCCCTGCTAAAAGTGGGGGAGATAGGGAGTATATGTAGTTTATTCCATTCCTCAACTGAAAAAGAATGATGTCTATTGAGAAGTACATCTTCTCTTAGTTTTTAATTGCCTGATCAATTGCTGAGATAGGTGTTTTGGTAGTCTCAGTAGAAACAGAAAAAAATGAAATAAAACACTAATACACCATTTAAAGTTGCCCTTTCCACAAGGACAGGTCTCCTAGAAATGCATACAATTTAGTCAGTAGGAACAAAAGCTAACATTTATTGAATCTTTACTCTGTGTCAAATAAGGGGCTAAAAAATATTATAAATATGTCTCTTTTTATCTTCACAGTGATCCTTTAGTATAGGTACAAATATGGAAAGACAAAGGTCTACGCTGGGCTCAGTAAGTTTAGATCTTGGGCTTCTACGTCTGTCCTTGCTGAATCCAGTTTTAGCAAAATTCCTGCTAAGTCAATTTAGAGAGAATCCCTCACTCTTGATACATGATCAGGTTACGCATCCTCCACCCTTGAAGTCTAAGCCCTTGGCTTGCCTGTTGTAAGAATTCTGCTAGACTAATTTAGCAAGAATCCTCATACCCTGTTGCCTCCTCCACTGATCCCTACTAACTTTGCCAGTTGGCTATAAATCCCCAGCTGCCTTTGTTGTATTCAAGGTTGTGCCCAATCTCACTCCTCCATTGCAATACCCCTATTTATAGTCTTGAATAAAATCTTCCTTATCATTTTACGGGTGTCCAAATAATTTTTCTTTAACACTGTATTACAACTTTCTGACTTGGAAAGTCCAAAAATTCTCAAATTATAAATATGAAACTTGCCAAAAAATGCAAATTATTTAATTAACATATGATTAAACAATCCTTAAAATCAACTCCATTACTCTCTGTTATACCCAAGACAATTGTATAATAGAACTTTGTCACTTTTGCAGTCCATTTTCTCATTGTCTTTTATGATATGATGTAGGTCTAACATCTCCTAAATCTCCTAAAATCCTTACATTTCCTTCTAGGAAGAGGAACTGTAAATTCCCTGCTTCTTCCTAAAACTTTTACCAGTGTGAGTGCCAGCAAACACACACACACACCATGAACCCAAACAATACAATGTATTCAAGTACTACTCATGACATGCCTTGAAGGTTTAAAAGTTTTACATGCAACAATAAGAAAAGCTAAAAATATTAAACTATATACTGAAAAGTACCCTACAGATTACTATTATGATTTTACTCTTGGACAGAGAGATATAAAAGTTAACAGACTGCTTTTACAGTATACATAACATCCCATTAAACAAAACAGCCAATCTTTGAGATGGAGCCTAAAGCATGTATGTGTGTATATGTGCATGTGCACATGTGTGCACGTGTGTAAATCTTCAATATGTTTACCTACCAGTTTCTCCAGCTGTTTTATTCTTCCCATGAGGCTTATATAGAACGTACGAGCATCCTTTTACATGAAAGTGGTCATTAATTTGTCGAAACCATCTGAAAATAACAAAAAGATTTGTTCATAGTAACAGTTCCAAAACAAAGATAGCCCTATTCCATTTCTTGAGAAATTTAAGCAGAGCCCAAGTTTGGTGTATCTTCTAAAGGTTGGGGCCTGGCAGATGAATATATATGTTTTACCATGAAGATATACCTACACCACTGTTATTTTGTAGAACTAGAAATAAGGTATTTCCTCTAGCAGAGGGCTTCGTACCTCATAAGTGTTGTATTTCCAGTGAAAGGGCCAAATCTAATATCTTCAAATGGGGGTTGAAAGCCCAAAATATGTAAAGCTTCTTCTTGGGTAATAGGTGGAAGACTACAAAAGAAACATTCACTTTCATTTTACAATTCCAGTCATATGCAAATGTAACCCGTCTCAGTGTTAATGTCTGTCTAATTTGCAAACTATTTTAGTAATAATTTTATTGAAAATAATGCATGCATATATTTTTACCTAAAAGGCTTATAACAAAATACAGTAGTGCTTTCTCAATTTATGAAAAACTTGCCATTATAGAACAAACACCACTGAATAATTTGAATTTGAGTTTAGAGATACCAATAAATTAACATACTTACTTTCCAGCTCCCATTGTGCTATATAAGAAATTCCAACAAGAAATTAATGAGGAAATACCACAAGAAGTCTTATATTGTGGTCGGCTTATGCAGTACCTGAGAAAACAAAAGACTTTTCTTCATTTGAATGAAGATGAAATATGCACAGAGAAATATAACACTAATGGCAACTTTAAGTGTCAACACAATGAAAACTTTGGTCATCTAAACTAATATAAAAATCTTTACTCACTTAAAATATTTTTATCTTTATCAAACACATCATAAATGTGTAACAGTCATTCATTTTAATAAAGTATGGCTTAGTCATACTAGTGAAAGTGGATGTTACCCAAGTCAACAGAAAAAAAATAATGGTATATAAACTTAGACACCAAGTACTGAAATTGCAGTGCAAACTTGTAGTTTAATTGTATATGTGATGATGTGCAACTTTAATTGTAAGAGTTTTTCACATATATTTGATATTAACCTCTTGTCAGATATATGATCTGTAAATATTTTTTCCCATTTCTTAGGCTGCCTTTTCATTTTGTTGATTGTTTCCTTTGATGCACAGAAGTTTTTAAGTTTGATGTGGCCCCATCTGTCTATTGTTGCTTTCGTTAGATGTGTTTTTGGTGTCAGATTGCAAAAAACATTGTCAAATCCAATGTCATAAAGCTTTTCCCCGTTTTTTTTCTAGGAGGTTCAGTGTTAGGTCTCCCATTTATGTCTTAATCCATTTGGGATTAATTTTTATGTAAGATGTGAAGAGTCCACCTTCATTCTTTTGCATGTTAATATCCATTTTTCCCAGCACCATTTTCTGTGGCCCTGGCAACCTTGTTGAAGATTTTTTTGCCATTTACATGAGGGTTTATTTCTGGACTTGCTATTCTGTTCCATTGGTCTATGTTTGTCTTCATGCCAGTACCACACTGTTTTATTATATCTTTGTAATACGTTTTGAAATCAGGAAGTATATGACCTCTGTTCAACTCTTGCCATCAGCATCTTCCCAGCAATTCATTAGAGGCAGTGTTGGGGAGGTAAGATAATCAAGTCTCATCAATACCTTGTCTCCTTCTGCAACACCTCTCTGCATTTCTGTGCTGACCTAGATCTCCATGATGAGCTCAGATGCTTCTCCACTGAGGTATCTGCTCTCACCCCTAGATTTAACCTAAGGGGTCACTGGATGGTTTCAAGATCGTCACATGAACTTCAGGGAAACCTGTACTGTCTGAGGTCAGCAGTTCTTTATGCACAGAATTTGATAAGTATGTATTAGAGCCTATGGTTTAGGGACTTTGTTAGTTATTTCAGGGAAGACAGTTTCACCTATTCTTCAATTTATTGTTTTCATGGGTTTGAGGAAAAGAGTGGAGTAAAAAGACCTTATTCTGTTATATTTAAATACCCCCTTCCTTCTTAAATTCCTCACAAAGCCTTTGGATCAACCCTAAGTAAGCATCCTTAAGATTTTTCATATTTCTTCATCAATCTAAACTTGTTTACTGGTCTTGTACATGACCAGCTTAAAACTTTTACTGACATTCTATATCTTCTGTGGGTCTTCCTATTTCAACCCTAATCCTGTAATATTCTCAGTACGAAAGAAATAAGCATGTTATCCTGGTAATTTTCTCCCTCAGGTTATTTCTTTCATGTTTCCTTCCTCACTCACGGCCTCACCTATCATACTATTAAAATACAATTACCCATATTGTTATTAAAATAAATCTTAAGTCTAAGGGATGAGAAGCAAAAATGGGCAAAGACTTGCTCCAAAGAAACTAAAGTTGGTATTTTTGATTCTAGTGTTTCTTCTCCAATACTCTTCATATGAATCACCCACTTATCTTTGTACATATCCCTTTGTTAAGAAATCATCAATGGATTATCTTTACCCCAGAAAAAAAAATCTAAAACCTTAGCCTGATATCCAACAAATACTTCATGAAATGTGTTACAAAGAAAGAAAACAGATTGTAGAGTCTGGCTCCCCTGGGTTTCAATACATGATCTACTTATTCATCATGTGATATCTGGCCAAGTCTCCTCACTAAGTCCAAGTCCTACAACTAGAAAAAGGGGTATCAGAGTGAGGTAAAGACTGTTCTAGATTAAGAGAGACAAATGGGCCACAACAAGTAAACACAATGTATCATTCAAAGCTGGGCTCAACTTTGAACAACCGCCATGAAGATATTTTCAGAACAATCTGAAAAATCTAAATTTAGCCTGGGAATAAATAAGGAAATATTGTTAACTTTATGGTATTATGGTTAAGGAGAAAAAGTAAATTTTTAGAAGTTACCATCGCCTGAGGTCTAATACTTTTCGCTGCTTAATATCTTCAAGAGGAGAATACTGAGGCCACTCCCTTTGATGTCTTCCTTTTTTATCTGAAGTTTTTTTCTTGGAAATTTGTTTCTTTACATTGCCTAGAATACAAGAGTATAAAATAAGCAAAATCCTTCAGATAAAGTTCCAGGTCAAAACAATTAATTATGAAACAAAATTAAAAAGTAAGTGCCACTAGTTCTAAAAATGGTATTTGTAAACATATTGAATAAATATACATATCTTCAAGAATATTCTCCTGCCTTAAAAAGAGAGAATAAAAACAAATTTCAACAACCATGAATGTTATTTCCTATTGGATTTGCATATTCCAATCCTGATGCCAGTCACTTAGCTAGTAAAAGAATCAATTACAAAATCTTTAATTTAGAAAATCAAATTACCGACAGTAAAATATTTAAGTAGATCACTTTCCAGAAAATGAATCCTTTATATAAAACAGTAAAACCACATTAACGGAACTGTTTTAAGAAAATAAAAACACTAGATCCAATAATGCAATGATATGATGTTTCAAAATAGCTCCAGGCCTACAGGGACCACAAAATGGATTTTAAATGATGCACACATGTGCATTATTAAAATGTGACTTTAGTACCAGCAACTACAATAGAAAACAAAGTCTCCTGTGTACGTGTGTTCATTCTTTTTCTTTCTCTCTCTGTCTCCAAAAGACAGGTAAGACAAGTAACTGTGGTTACCTACGGTGGGGGGAACTAGGGAGGGAAATTGGTGGCCAGACAAAAGGAAGATAAAAATGAGAGTTAAATACTGTTTAATTTCCATACTTTTTGTTTCTGAATCATGCTAATGAATTACTCAATCAAGAAATTATATAAATTAAAATATAAATAAATAACAGCTAAGCCTTATTTTGATAAAATACCATTAACATGCAAATACTTCAATAACATCACACATATTATAAATGAAATAACCAAATCTGTTATAAAAACTAAATAAAAGTTAATATTTTATTTTTGAGTTATTCATAAATTATAAAACAAATTACATAGATATATGCCCAGAAAACAAACATGGAAAAGTGTCCATTTTATTCATTTAAGATGCTCTACGATGAAATCATTTGGCATCCAAAACCAGGTAGAACTCAGAAACTATTGTTACACATGAAATGTCTCTAATTTTTGTAAAACATCACAATAACAAACACTGTAATATCCAAAAACAAGTTTTATTTTTTCCCCTTCCCTCTAGTTATTCGGTCTTCACAAAGAACACAAAATTTTGCAGAGCTAAACAACCACTGGCAAACATGAGCTAAATCTCATTCTGACAAAT
Source organism: Lyroderma lyra (assembly GCA_004026885.1). Lineage (NCBI taxonomy): Eukaryota > Metazoa > Chordata > Mammalia > Chiroptera > Megadermatidae > Lyroderma > Lyroderma lyra. The sequence continues at coordinate 116,406 of PVJL010003282.1, forward strand.
TTCTATTACTAGTAAGTAAATCTTAGCCAAAAAAATAGAAAACCTACTTTTCACTATTTCTTGATATTTCTTCACTGCCCAATAATGCCTTAATTCCCTAAAGAGTCTTCCAGCCACTTAAGAGTTTTAAGAGGCTAACGAAGCATGGTCATCTGTCACCTCTGCTGCCCAGAGTGGTCTGTACCCACATGCATTTTCTCTAATGCTTCCCTAGCCTGCCCTCTGTTCTCTCTAGCTTATTCCCATGAGCCCCTGGAGATAAAAAAGCACAGATGTTCCAAATGAGCATCCTTCATAAGAACCCCACATTGCCACAGAGAGAGCTGTTCAATTTGAAGAACTCTATTCAATTTGAGGAAGAACACTGTTGAAGTGGAAACTAAGTTTGAGGGGAATATCCAAGAGCAATGCCTGAAAACTCTGTGGCCCCCATCTCATCGACTCCAGTAACCCTTGCCCATTCCCCCTATCATTGCCATATTCCTTCTTCCATTCCTCACACTACCCAGAACATATGCATATAACTCCAACATAGAAAATACATACATACAGACACCTATATTTACCACATCAGCTTTTAGAAAAAGGCATGAGGATAGTGAATTAAAGTAGAATACCCAACACCTTTTTGGCAATCACTGTCATTGGAAAGTGAGGTGGGAGGACCCCAGAAAGAAGGAAGCCAGAGCAGGGGAGGCCCAAACTCTGCATAAATCTGGTCAAAATCCAAGGCAGACTCATGAACAATGCATGCACATAGCAGACCTCAAATAGCATAGCTAGGGCTAAAAGAACTAAACTGAGATTTGAGATGTCTTCAAGAGACAGATAATTGGATTCAAACAAATTAATTGCTGCTAAATCAAAAACAGAAAAAAACAAAACAAAACAAAAACAATCTTCGGAGGAATATACCAAAATCCAGTCACCAGAACATAACATTCCCAATCTTTAGGATACAATCCAAAATTGCTGAACATGTGAGGAAACTAAAAAAAAAAGTGATACATTTTCAAGACAAAAGATAAGACCAACTCTGAGATGACCCACATTTTAAAACTGGCAAATAAGGACTTTAAAGTGGGCATTATAATTATGCTTTATGAAATAGATAAAATGCTCTAGTAATGAATGAAAAGATAGCAAATCTAAGACAAGAAACAGATACTATTTAAAACTGTTCATTCCAGAACTAAAATAAACAATAGCTGAAATAAACAATTCACTGAATATACTTAGCTATCTTTAAGAGATGTACTATAAATATAAAAAGACACAGGTTGAAAATAAATGGATAGAAAAAGATATACTATGTAAAAAACAGTCAAAAGAAAGCTAGAGTAGCTATATTCATATCAAAGAAAGCAGTTTTCAGAACAAGAAACAGTGCCAGGAATAATGAGGTACACTTCATAATGATAAAAAGGTCAATTCATCAAGAAGAAATAAAAATCATAAATGAGTACATACCTAATAACAAACCTACAGATTACAGGATAACAAAAATCAGTAAATTAAATGCAGAAAAGACAATTCCAAAATCATAGCTGGAGTTTTTACCACCCATTTTCAGCAATTGATAGAATATGAAAAATATTATGTATAGACACAAAAGATATGAGCAACACTTTCAAATACTTTGACCCCACAAATATACATAGAATACCACACCCAACAATTACAGAATGCATCTTCTTTTCAAGTATGCATGGTACTTTCACCAACACAGAACATAACACTGGGTGATAAAACAAGTCTCAGTAAAGTTAAAAACACTGAGATCATATGTCCTCTGTCCACATGGAATTGAATCAGAAATTGACATTTAGAAAGACTCCAAATATCTAGAAATTATATAGTATAATTCTAAATAATTCATATAGCAAAGAAGGGATCACATGGGAAATTAGAAAACACTTCGAATTAAATGATAAAAATAAAGTGTATCAAAATATGTGAAGTACAATAAAACAGTACTTAGAAAGCAATCACAGCACTAAATGCTTACAGTAAAAGTCTTGAATCAAATTAGAAAATGAAGAACAAAGTAAATTTAAAGAAGAAGAAAGGAAATAATAAAGAGCAGAAATCAATAAAATAGAAAATAAACACTTGAGAAAATTAACAAAGCTAAAAGCTGGTTACTTGAAAAGATGAACAAAACCAATAAACCCCTAGCTAGAAAAAGTAAATAAAAGAACATAAATGACCAACATCAGGAATGAAAAAGGAGTTATCACTAAAGACCGTACAGACTTTAAAGGGATAAAATGGACTATTAGAAACAACTTTATATGAACACACTGACAACTTAGATAAAATGGACAAAATAAAATCTGACAGAATTAATGGGAATTGAGATAACTCCATAATCAAAGTTAGGGATTTTTAATACCCCTCAGAAAACAGGAGAAAACACTTTCTCACTTGTCTTAGGAGACCTGCATAGCCCTAATTGCAACACCTGAAAAAAGGCATTACAAAAAAATTACAGACCATTCATATAGACACAAAGTGAAATCCCCCGGACACCCTGACAATTACAATTTTATATAACATTCCATAAAACAAACTGATATTACAAATGAATGAATAAATATATGGTGGTTTCATAAAATAATCAGAGAAGCCTAGAAGTAAAATACAAATCCTAGTTCTACTACTTCTAACTAGCTATACAAATTTCAGCAGGCAACTTATCCCCTCTAAGCTTCAATTTATTCCTCTAAAAAATGGGGATAACAATACATACTTCATAAAATTCCTGTGTTACTGTGAGTTCAAAAGAAGGAAGTGAGAGCACTAGTATCTGCCAGAGACCACCACACTGCAAGTGTGAAGGTTGTGCACTGCACCCTAGGTGAACTCCCTAGGCAAATAGCACTCAAATTGAGCAGTGTACAACCTACTCAGTCGTACCTGAAGACCTTGCTGAGTATCAAAATATTTTAACAACAAAAATGCCTGTTTAATTCAGAAATATGAATTCCTGTCACTGTGAAATAATAGTATGTTTTCCTAGCTACCTCATTAACCATTTCTAAGTTACCATGTACTTATTTATAATACCTGTATTCTACAGCATCCTAGATTTTTCAAAGCTCTCAAAATGCAACAGTAATGCCTGAGGTTTCCAGTGGCAACACATGAATGACCTATGTCCAAGGTTATGTTTTTAAATACAATGACAGACAAGATGATAGCAATGTTCCTTGTTCAGTTTTATAAAAGGAAAACATGTTTAAATGGCAAGTTTGAACAAGGTACATTGTTTATATTTTTACTATTTTCACATATGAAATTCATGGCCCCTTCCTTACCTGATTTGTGTTTCAAATTTGTGGTCACTCCATCAAATTCAGATTTATCAATTTCCCATGCGAGAGGTAGCTTGCCCAGGCTATTGGATAAGTTTTCCAAGCTATTTTCCTCATTGTAGATGATTTCTGATGTACTAGTTGGGATGCCAATGTATCTTGATGCATTATTTCCAGCAGATAAAGAGGTACTATCAGGAAGGCAAGAAGAGCGGGTTGGATTTGGTGTTTTATAGATTGAGGTTGCCTGGTTGAGAAAAGCATAATCTGAACAGATGGCATAAATTTTCTCTCGCGTATGGGTCACTGGACAGCTCCACGGATAATGACCATCTCCTTTGGGACCCAAGGGTGCTGCTCCTGAGGCACGAGTGCAGAAAGATTGTACAGCACCTTGTAGGTTGTCTTCAGGAGATTTTCTCTCAGATTTGTGTTCACCATTTCCAGAATAATTTGCCCTTTCTGCTTCTGCAATGTTAGGCATTGAATGCAATTATAAAAGTTCTGTTACAAGGAGGAAGTTGCAATTCGTTCAGTTTCTTGAAAAACAACTGTGACAACAGCTTACAGTGTTCTACAAAACCTTGAGAGCTACAATATGGGCTCCTAAGAAGAGAGAGAGGAGAAAGAGAGATTAACAACCCACCAGACACCACCAAGAGCCCGAAAAAATGTACCAAGTGTTTCATATGCCTTCATTCAATTTAAATTTATTTTACAACTACCATACGCCTAGGGTTACGATCAATGACCATCTGTCCTCTTAAAAAATCACTTGAAAATAATGCATTAGAATAATAATTAAAAAAAAGACAAATAGCTCAACTGAAAATTGGCAAAGTATATGAATAACTACTTGTCCAAAGATGACGCATTATAGAAATGTCCAATAAACACATGAAAGGAAGTTCAGCATCATTAGCCATCACAGAAATGCAAATCAAAACCACAATGAGATACCACCTCACACCCACCAGTATGGCTATTATCAAAAAGACAAATAATAAGGACTGTCCAGGATGTGAAGACATTGGAACCCTTATAAACTGCTAATGGAAGTGCAAAATGGTCCAGTCACTTTGAAAATCAGTTCCTCAAACACATATGTAGAATTACAATATGATCCAGCCATTTCACTCCTAGGTATATATTCCGGAAAAGTGAAAACATGTCTACACAAATATTCACGGCAGCATTATTCATAATAGCCAAAAAGTGGAAACAATCCAAACATCCATCAAATGATGAATAATTAAATAAAATATATCATAATGGGATATTATTGCCCAATAGAAATAAATGAAATTATTTTTATATCCCATGCTACAAAATGGATAAAACATGAAAGCGTCATGCTACATGAATGAAGTCAGTCACAAAGAACTAGATAGTGTATTAATTCCATTTATATAAAATGTCCGAAATAAGCAAATCCATTCCATAGAGACAATAAGTAGCATGGTGGTTTCCTAGGACTGGACGATAAAAGGAGGTTGGTGGGTAATGGGGTTTCTTTTTGAAGTCATTGACTATGGTGATAAATTCAAAACTTTGTGAATATACTAAAAGCCACTGAATTGTACACTTGGAATGGGTGAATTGTACAGTGTGTGAATTATATCTCAATTAAGCAAGCTATCTAGAAAAATAATGCATTAGGAAGTTTATTTTAAAAAGCATATAGGCATAAAAGATATATGATGAATAATGACTGCAGATTTCAATCAACAAAAAATACAGAATTTAAATGTTTTAAATATCCGTCACCTGACAAAAAACAGGATCCAATCCAGGGAGTCATCAACTTCTGATCAGTCTCAGGAAAAACTGAATTTCAAGTCTAAACTGATTCCTTTAGGGAAGAAAACAGAGACAAGTTTAAATAGATGCCGAGAACACCAAGGAAGCTGAAGATTTATACAAAAGGAAGGCCTTGGTGAATAATTCCATTATAGGTGGTATACAAGGTGACCACATGCAGATGCCAGAGGGCTCTAGGGAGGGAGCAGCACTCAAGAGATTCAACTCACCCAGTTTGATTTTTACCCATTAATATCTCTGCCCATTTGCTTATTTAAAAAATAAGAGATGAAAATACCTTTTCACAGGTTACAGAAAAATTATATAAAACCCATCATACAAACGCTGCATGACAAAAACCTATGATTAGGGTGATAAGAAATAAAAGCAGATGAGTACCCTGAGTCTGTGAGGAGAAACTAATAAAAGTACTGCATGTCCTTCCATACTGTATAGGAGGACTCCACATATCCTAGAAAAGATTCCATTTTCTTCATTTTTAAGGAATGCTTAAGTGCTCTTCACTCATAACCTTCAGGTAGTGATATTTTTAGTAATTTGTGCAGTTTTAATTATTTGCAGGAAGTCTATTGGGCAGGAGCTTCACCACCTAAGGTGGAACCTCTCTCATGGTTTCTCTAGAAACTTTTTTAGTCAAGAAATCCTAGGAGTAAGTGTAGTGGATCTCTACACAGGAATCTGTTATGCTTTCTCCTTCCTCCACTCCCGGCGTGATGGTGACAGTAGAGGAAGATGCAAAGAGAAGCTAGTATCTAGGGCTGTACAGACCAAACTCTGGGCTTTTCTGAGGAGTCGTTTATCTGATTCGTAGCAGATGTCCTAGCGGAGCATCTGCTTATGTTATCCTCATGCCTTACTCTAAGCCAGTGTGGTGGATGGAGGTAGGTATTGTGGAGCATCGAGGCTGTGGATGGGTTGTAGTAGGATGAGACATGAAAGAGAGCATATGGTTATGGTAAAGAGCAATAAGCCAAAAAATCGGTCCAGGAGTTAGTCTGGTGGGACAGACAGAAATTTTCCAGGTGCTGCTCTTGTTATCTCTTCATCTCAAGTTTAGCTTCCACATTTCTAGACCTTCCTTCCTCAGATTGAATGGAATTTTGTCTGTGGGACCAGTTCCCTGTATGGCAATATGGAGATTTTATGAAAGATGCTCACTTGGAACATACATAGGAGAATATTTTTATTAAAAACATATGCAAAGGGAAATTACTGCATTTGCACACAAAAAGAGCTAAGTTTCCTGAAAGCTAAAGACAAGAAAGAACGTAGCACTTGATTAATAAAAGTTTAACAGTCTGGTTTCCTTTGAGTTTTAGATTCGTTTGCTTTTAAATAGTGATCACCAACCAAGAACAATCCCTTTGGTTGCACTTTTATGAAAAAAATCAAAGATCATCAACATAACAAAGTATTTTATGTTGATTGTCAATAAAACCCAAGAGTAAACTTACAGTGATATGAAAACTTTCTCATTGAACTAGTTTATGGAAATTTCTCTTTGAAAAACTGTAATACTTATAGATCTTATCTCATAAGTAAAATAAATTACAGAAAAATATTGTAAAGTACCAGAAGATATTACAGAGAAAGTGAAAATTATCCAAATCCCATGACCCAAACACTGCTAAAGTGTTATTTTCTTTCTTGTCTGATTCCTGTCTTTCCTTTCCATTTCCGTGAGATCTTTGTGAGGTGAAGGGCACTAGTATTATTGTATCCTCAGGCTTTCTTAGGGGTGAACTAAACACAAGCTATTGCTGGCAACAGTTATTATAGATGCCAATTATTGCATTATAATTATAGCCTTAGGAAATAGGTAGGAGAGGCAGTTTGTCCCTCCACTACATAGTCCTAAGTTCTCATAATTTTGTCACATCCTATATCTACTTTTGTCCCTATTTTTATAAATCATTCCCAATACTATTCTCACTCCTAGCTCCCCCCACCCCCATGACTTGACACTTCTAATCTGACCTGGGCATAGATATTAAAAAATAAAGTATGTACACATACACGATCATGTAATTCTTCAGCCTGAAACGTTCTGCTGTTAGAACCAAAAGCTAGCTCCTATGTGGCCCCCCACCTCATTTCTCCTCTCCTGGCTTTTGTCTCTGCACTCCCTCCACACTGACCAACTTTCCATTCCCTGAATGCTCCCTACTCCCATCCACCCTCCTTTATTTATTTAATTCTCATTTACCCCTCAGATATCCCTCAAATACCACTTTCTGGGGATGCTTTCTTTGCTCCACAAAATAGACAAGGTCACCCTGTATATATGCTCAGGTACCTTGCTTTTAGGGCTTAACCAGGATGTTATTTTACATTTATATGTGTGTGTATGAGGGCTGTCCAGAAAAAATCCAGGCTTTAGTGCCTCTATTTTTCATATCACATCACTGAATACTTTTGGGACAGCCCTCATATAAGATGAAATGTCTGCCTCTTGCAAGTCTGTTTTTCCTAACTATTGTAACCCCAAGGCCCAGCATTTGTATAAGTATCATCAACACTTATTTTTAAGTGCCTACATCATGTCAGGCATCATTGTAAACCCCGGATTAAGAGTCTAGATTCTAGGAGGGCTTACCAAGAGTTAGGAATCAAGAACTGAATTTTAGCCAGAAGAAGAGGTCTCACCTGTAAGAATTGAGGTTCCCTAATACAGGTGAGGCGATACTGTTCTATTAATATTTACTAATTAATACAGGACCTAAGGCTCAATGTAATGATTTATTCACAAGATCAGGACACAAGCAACAAAAGTGTTGTTTAATTTTGTGCAAACAAAATTTCATGGAATGGCCAGCTCTAAATGCGCCGCTGAATAACGATTTTTAAAAGTCACAGGATTGAACTGTTTTGTAAAATAAACGTTCCATTTTTAAGGTCAATATTCATCACCTAAGTTACATTCTTTTCCACTTATATTTTAAATCAGTATTTTTAAGGATCAAGTTTGCTTAGAGAACATCTTAAAATTTCTCTTCAATAAAGCTTTCTACATAATGACGATTATTATGATCTATATTCTCCATGTAAGGCCACTGAAACTCAGGAGCAGTAAGCAGTGACTTACTGAGGAAGAAATGTCAGAAGGCCAGACACACTAAACCCCAGCAGGTCTGGTCTCGGTCCTTAGCCCCCACTTCCCCGCTCCGCCCCTGACCCCTCCCAACGCCCCCACAAGGCCTGTCCCTCCGTCAGACCTGAGCCCCGCGCCCGGCAGAGGCCGCAGGCCTACGATGGAATACCAGAAGTCCTCCCGCGCATCGGCTAGCGTCCAGCCTAGGCTCCCGATGAGGCAAGCGGAGTTCCCACCGCTCTCTTCTGCGGCACCCCGGATTCGGAGGCCTCCGTGACTGAGGCTACAGTCGCGCAGGCCAAAGCCTGCAGCGCCAAACCGGTGTGTGCAGAAGCGGCGTCAGCCGAGAGCAATAAGCGCCGCCGCACCCCCTACCCGCGCTCCTCCGGCTGCCACCCCTGGCCCCAGTGCCCTCCCGAGGGCAAGGCGTCCCGCTCTACCGTAGCAGCCAGACCTCCGGGCCCCTCCTCCAACCCGCCCTCCCCGGCCGGAAGCTGGAGTTTGCCGGCAGGGGGCGTGAGCGGAGGCTGGCGGGGTGACCTCCTTTAACCAGCCCGGGGCTGTTCCGGGTGCCCAAAGCGCCGGGGTGTTTCGGACGCCGGTAGTTTTCCCCAGGCAAAGAGGGTTCCCGGATTCGAGCTTTGGAATGCACGAGTACACATCATTACTAATGACAATTGCAAAAAATGAAAACAGAAAAGGAAACCCCCGCTGTGGCCCCCACCCAGGCCTCCTTTGGCTGGCAGAGTCACCCGGCCCGTTTGGGTTTTCAGGGCGGCTGTTTGGAAGGGAGACGAGGCTCCGGGTCCGATTTCCAAGCTGGCCGTGACTCCTAATGGCTGCTCTAGCCCCGGGGTGTGTGCAGGGGCGAAGGGTTGGCCACCGCACGCTCAGGACCCAGGCCCTGCCCAGCGTGCGGGAGACCGGAGCCAGATCGGAGCTACCAGTATCCGCGCGGACATCTCCAAATCAGGCTTTGTTACCGAGAAAACTCGTTCTTTGTCTTCCTAGTGCTTCCCTGCGGCCCATCTCCTCACCCCACTTTTTCCAGAGAGACGGACATGGTCGTGGTGGCCTCCACACGGACTGCCAAGGGGCTCCGGAGCGGCCATGCCCCTGGCAGCCTAGGCGGTGTTGGGGTCGCCTAAAGCAGGTGGGCTGCACTAGGCCCGGCCGGCGGCGCCCGGGTGCTTGGCCCAAGGCCCGGCATGCAGGGCGCACAGCCGCGGGCGGCCACTTGGGTCCTGCTCACAGCACAGGGTACCTCTAAGCCTGTCCGCTGGGGTCGGGTAGCTGCGGCCGCGACAGAAGTCGGAGGCGGACCCCGGCACTGGACCCAGAGCACAGCTTCCAGAGCGCGGCCCGCGACGCTCCCGGGTTACCCTGGCGTTCGGGTCTCTAGTCCCATTGGCGCGCTCTGGACGGCTATGCCCGGACACCAATCGTCAGATATCATGAACATCTTCCTTTCATCGTGCTTTATACCTGCCCGCTACAGGTGCGAAAAATACTGTGACAATTTAAAAAATTATCTTAGCTGTGCCTCCAGACCCGCGTGCCCTGCTTCCTGTTGGGCATCTAGTATTTATCTGTTGCCTGAAAGCGGTGACCGCAAAGTAAATAAGTGAGTGAGCGATGATAAAACCTGGCAGGATTTCCGCTAGGCCCGTCGTAAACTACATGTCCCAGGAAGCCCTGGCTGCGGGACGCGTGTCACTCCACCATCCACTTGGAGAAAGCTTTACTCAGCCGGGTTTGATGCGAGGGGCCAATCGCCTCGTCCTGCACCTTGGGCTGGAACCCCAGACCGATTCGCTCCCCAATGATGCTGCAGCTGCATGAGCAACTCAAGTTTATCATTGACCCAAGAAAGAGGAGCAGCGTGATTCTTGCCCATTGCAGCAGAACGACTGGCATCCTTCAGCTGGACAAAGCAGCGCTCGGGTTGTGATTTTCCTGAGGAAAGTGGATACCCGCGCGCCTACCCTGCACCGTAAACGACACCTCTTGGAGCCGTGTTTGCTGCTGCGATCGGCCAACGTGCCCCTACCCAAACCGCGGCTCCTTCCGTCCATCTCGTACACATAATTTATTCGTGGATCATTTGAATAGTCCGTCTTGTAAATGTTCAGCATTTCGCTGCTTTACTGCTTCTTTCTGGGGTCAGTTCCAGCACTTGCCGAGACCGGCGAAGAGAGACGACTGAGCCCTGAGAAGAGCAAAATATGGGGACCTGGGTTAAAGGCAGCTGTTGTCCTTCCTGCGCGCTATTTCTATATTCAGGCAGTGGATACGTCAGGAGATAAGTAAGTGGAGAAACAGCTCCCTAACTGTATTGGAATGCAGTTAAAACTTACTTTTTCTTCCTTCAAATTTTATCCACCCAAGATACCATTACTCCACAGCAGTTTAAATTACAGATTATTTGGGTACTATCCACACCTGGTTCTAACAGTCTTTGTCCATCCTAACCAATCTTTCTCTGTAACTTTAGAAATAATTCCGAATTAGCTCCCACAGACTAGAAAGACAAGGCCCCAGCACTCTACTGCAAGTATGGCTTTTAACTGCTATTGCATAAGCTGTTATAAGGAATTTAAATGCAGGTGTTAGAAACTTGGTTTTATTTGCTGTGGTGTTGCACTCTGTTTCCAAGTGGACATCTGCAGGTAGGTAAGCGTGTGTGCTTTGAAACTCGAAAAAAAAAAATCAAGCACTATTTGAGACTTTAGAGGGGAAGTATCAAAGTATTAATCACGTATGTGTTTGCAACAAAATTTTATTTCATCCCACTGAATTCAACAATTGAAATTAATGCAAAACTTATTTCTAGAATTCACATACTACTGAAATTATTGTCTTTTTTATTGGTAGATGCTGGCCGTGCATATTCTATAGGGAAAAAAAAATCTTCGGAATTTTCCAAAGCAAAGCAAAAGAAGGTTATAAATAGTACAAATGAGGAAACTAAATACCATCTGAATAATCTGAACAGCAAGAACATTGACTCAAAAAAGACTTTTATACAGTGTTCTTTAGACAATACACTACCTACTGGCTTTTGTCCATGGGTGGGCATGATTTATAATACTGATTTTTTAAAGAATCATTGAGAGTGATTTTTCAAAAGATCTTTAGAGGCACTATTTGATCAAATTTCCAGATGTCATGGGCATGAAATAGTAGTAGATTGATAAGAATATTTTTATATTGGAATGTGTAAGTATGTTCTGTGTCTACATAGATTGGTATTCTTAACCTATTCTCTTGCAATTTTCTAATGAAACTGTTTTATGTTATTTTGGCCATTTTCATCATCCTTTTTTAAAAATCTCTGATCCATCATATTCTGGTACTAAAAGCAGAAGAGAGAAGCAAGTACACTCCTATGTTGGGGCAGAAGGAGAGGGAACATGGAGGAGAATAGTAAAGTTCACAGACTGGAGAGCATATCTTTCTGTATTTGTTCCTTAAAATAATCTTTATATATTATGGTTCTGCCCATCACAGGTTCACATCTTCTCCAGGTGAAAAGGTGTTCCAAATTAAAATCTCAGCACCAGATGAGCAATTCACTAGAGTTGGAGTCCAAATTTTGGACCGAAAGGATGGGTCCTTCATAGTAAGATATAGAATGTATGCAAGCTACAAAAATCTGAAGGTCGAAGTCACATTCCAAGGTCAACATGTGGCCAAATCTCCATATATTTTACAAGGTAATTTGGAATGTATTTTAAAACAACTCTTTGAATATAGTGATACATGTTATTCAATCAACAAAAACAAATTAGCATGATTTTCTTTTTCACTAAAAGAGAAAAAAAAAACAGATATTTCTTACCCAAAACATAAATTGAGAGTCCTAGAGAATTGAAATTGCAAGATTTGAATGGAAATCATAATTAGTTGAAGAGGAAAAAACATATTAATAGAAAATTTGCTCCCTGAAGACATAACATTAGCAAGAATAATCAAGGGGTGTCTAATTTTTTAGCTTCCTGGGGCCACACTGGAAAAAGAATTGTCTTGGACCACACATAAAATACACTAACACTAGCAATAGCTGATGAGCTAAAAAAAAAGGTCCATGCATAATTTTCGTAATGTTTTAAGGAAGTTTATGATTTTGTTTTGGGCTCCATTCAAAACCATTCTGGGTAGCATGCAGCCCATGAGCCAACACGTTGGACGAGCTTGCTATATATGGTCACACGTAGATGACACTTTCTTAATTGGAGGTGTATGACTTAAGTAACTGATAAGCGTTGCTGAAATGGATCACTTCAGAAAGAGAGGGCTTAAGGCCGAGGGGGAAAGTTGATTATTGGTTTTTTTGGTCTCTGTTCCAATAGTACTTTTCCAGAGAAATTCTCTGATGTTTTCTTACGTAGGATGAGAGCGTGACTTTGTCACCTAGAGCCGTATCTTTCCCTCTCAGTACAGATAGCGCCTAAAACTTTGTAAAGCAGTGCATATACAGAGGTTTCCTACCTCTGAGAAAGGCAAACATTTAAAAAAGTGTCTAGGATCATTTCCCACATTCTACCGGGACCACATGGTACAGTATACCATATTTGCTATGTGTAATGCGCACTTTTTTGCCCGTTTGTAAGGGGAAAAGATGTGCATTATACATGGTAGTACTATTATGTATCTCTATAAATACATAAAAATTTTTTACCTTATAGCTTGTTCTTATGTTCATTAATTATTTGTTACATAAAACTTCTTGTACCATATTAAAAAATAAATGCTAAAATACCTTTATAATACAAAAAACAAGTGCCTCAATATAAACAAATAAAAATTTGAATTAAAAAAATTAAAATGAAAGGTATTTTTCCCTGAAAGTTTGGGCCAAAAATGTAGGTATGCAGTATAAACGGGAGCACATTATACTCAGCAAAATGCAGTCACTGGCTAAACCTTATAAAAATATTCCATTGTTGACTATTACCTGGGTAAAGTGGGAATCTGAGAATTATTGAAAGGAATGACAGTAAAATCTCAATTCATATTCTGCTATATTATGTTAGTAGTATTTCTATAAGCATATTAATTATAATATCGATGAACTGTTTGGAATATTACCCTTTTTAAATACTTTTTAAAAATAACAAGCATAGTAACAAGCATAGACCTTTGCTTACTTACATTATTATTGATGTGAATTTGTTCATTGAGAAAAATACCTTAGACACTTTAAGAACCTGTTTGTGTAACAGACCAGAAATATTTATTTCTTATTACTTTTGTCTTCACTAAAACAACTATACTACTCTGATACCTTTTTAGCAATGTTTGGTTATTCTTAAGTACAGAAAACATAAAGAATGATGCACTTTAATAGCCACTGGGAGCAAAAAATAGTACCCATTGGCTTTCTTTTGAACTTCTGCAACCCGAGCCTGACTCTGAAAGAAATCCCCAATGTAACAAAAAAAAGTTTTTTAAAAACATTTTTTATATCCATCCTTCCTCATGCCTCAGCAAAATTTTTGAAGCCATATTATGGATATCTGTTACATGTTACAAATGCTGAGTGAAATTTCTACTGTATAATTCATTACTTGTGTGTAATTAGGGCCAGTTTACCATGAGAATTGTGACTGTCCTTTGGAAGATAGTGCAGCCTGGCTACGGGAGATGAACTGCCCAGAAACCATTGCTCAGATTCAGAGAGATCTGGCACATTTTCCTACCATTGATCCAGAAAGGATTGCAGCAGAAATCCCAAAGAGATTTGGACAAAGGCAGAGCTTGTGTCACTATACCTTGAAGGATAACAAGGTAGAATTCATAATTGAAGTTTACTTATATGAGTTTTTGTTTTGATCATTTGGCTACAACTAACAACATACTTTTATTAAAAAATCATTCTGATTATCATTTTGATAAGCTTTACCTCAGTGAAGCCTGCCAGTACTTTTAGACTAAAGTAATAAACATCCAATTCTCTTTTAGGTTTATATCAAGACTCATGGTGAGCATGTAGGTTTTAGAATTTTCATGGATGCCATACTACTTTCTTTGACTAGAAAAGTAAGTATTTCTTTTCTCTTATGTATAATAGACAATTTAAGTCCATGTTTTACAATGTAATTCTTCAAAATAAAAATAACCATATCAGGGATGTTCTCTTCTGGAGCCTTATCATAATAACTGTTTTGGAGTTTTACATTGTATAGGATACATGTATCAATTAACTAGGGCTGTTGTAATGAAGTAAAACAAACTGGGTGGGTTAAAACAATAGAAATTTATTCTCTCACAGTTCTAGAGACTAGAAGTCCCAAATCAAGGTGTCAGCAGAGCTGTGCTCCCTGTGAAACCTATAGGGAAGAACCCTTTCTTAGCTTTTCCTGACTTCTAGTGGTGGCCAGCAACCCTTGGTGTTCCCTGGTTTGCAGCTGTATCACTTCAGTTTCTGTCTCTGTTATCACATGGCGTCATCCCTGTGTGTCTTTGTGTCTTCACTCTTCTAACAAAGACCCGAATCATACTGGATTAGGGGCCCACCCTACTCCAGTGATCACATCTTAACTAATTACCTCTTCAACAATCCTATTTCCAAATAAGGTCATTCTGAGATATTGGGATTTAGGACTTCAGCATATCACTTTGAGGGACACAGTCAACCCTTAACAATACCTTAGAGAAGAAAAGGCCTTACAGTAAAATTATTTTGGTACTATAGCTACTTTGAGGCCAAAGAACACTTGTCGTATTCTGAATCCTGTTCCCTGACATAATGTACATTAACAGGGTTCTAGTGGAACACTTGACAGCGATAGGAAAATGGCTGATACAAAAAACTGTGCCATCATTTTTACTAATTGCTCACTAACTATTGAATAACCTATGTGCATATCTTGGTTGAGTTACTCATGGAAAATTATAGTCTCTTTCTTAAGATTGCAAAGCACTTACAATGAGTTAGTTCTGAATGTGGGTAGTTATATGAGGGCTGTCTGGACAAAAATCCAGCCATAAATGCCTCTATTTTTCCTTTCACATGGCTGGATACTTTCTGGACAGTCCTCGGATAGAGTTAAGTATTTTGCCACCTTTAAGCTACAACATCAGAGCACTGGCAAGTTGTTCTTGCTTATCTGTGTCAATGCAGAGAAAAGTGAAAATATTCTTCAAGACTCCAGTTTCTTAAGGGGCTTCTCAAAATATCCAGCACAGTCCTTACCTAAATAACATATCTCTTATTTTACAAATATCCCAAACATTTTCCCATGGCTAGATAAAACAGGTTCTTTAAACATGTGTGTGCTATCAGAGGCAGTGTGGCATGAAAGTTACTAGTGTTGGCTTTAGTGATGGGCTTCCTAAGTTGAAATCCTGGTCCCATCACCCACCTGGGTGTGTTTTTAAAATAGAAGCATCAGGCTTACTAACCAGGAACTAGAGAGTTCTAAGTATTATTGTTGTAGTTATTTTCTAATAATTCTCTTTCTGTCTTTGGTCATCTTACAGTCTCTTGGCAGTATTAGAACAGAGATTACATTTGTCATTTCATCCCTGTTGAGGCAAGCCTGTTGGCCCATTTGTGTACCCTAGAAAGGAAACCTAATATACTTACAAATATGACCATATTCTGAAAAGTTACCTCCACTCTTCAAATCATGGTAATGATCATTACCTGAAATTCTGCCTTTCCTTTGGTACAATTTCTAATTTTTATTGTGTTTCATTGTTCACTGGGTAGTTACGTTGTACTGCAGGATAGAATATAATACGAGTGTGGCCAAGATTAAAAGGCAGGTAAGAGACCAGTGCATGGTTTCAGATTGCTAAAAACAGACAACAGGTCCGCCAGGCTTAAGTGGTCCAGCATTTACTTAGAGAAGAGGAGAGAGAATATATAAGATTCAGCCCTTTTCCATGTGGCCATCTCCCACAGCCAGTGGATCCACTCTATAGCCAACCATACCTCCCACTTCCTGCTGCTGTGGAAGCTCCCTGACTCCTTCCTGTGGGGTGTGAGGCACAACAAGCTGAGGGCATGCTTGAGTGCCATTCACCCCTGTGTTTAAGCAGAACAAAGAGAGTATATTCCCTCACTAGGAGATAAGCTCAGCCCTAACTGTGAGGGCTCTTTCTCTCTTAATAAGGAAATGTTCCAGGCCCTAGGCTTATTCCTATTTGTCTGTGAAACACTGCATGCGTGAGACTGCCTTTCTCAACACATTGATCAGTCGAAGGCATTATCCAGTACAAAATGTGAATAAACTCCTTGTTTCCTTTTTCTTAGGTGAAGATGCCAGATGTGGAGTTTTTTGTTAATTTGGGAGACTGGCCTTTGGAAAAAAAGAAATCCAGTTTACACATCCATCCAATCTTTTCCTGGTGTGGCTCCACGGATTCCAAGGATATTGTGATGCCCACCTACGATCTCACTGACTCTGTTCTAGAAACCATGGGCCGGTAAGAGATGGGTCAAAGATGACCCAGAGCCTTGGTTTGCTTTCTGTGATGAGTTCTTTCCCAACAACCTTGGCAACATGATGGTTTGGGAGGAAAATCTGTTGTACTTTCTGTCTTCCAGAGTAAGTCTGGATATGATGTCTGTGCAAGCTAACACAGGTCCTCCCTGGGAAAGCAAAAACTCCACAGCTGTCTGGAGAGGGCGAGACAGCCGCAAAGAAAGACTGGAGCTGGTTAAACTCAGCAGAAAACACCCAGAACTTATAGATGCTGCTTTTACCAACTTTTTCTTCTTTAAACATGATGAAAGCCTGTATGGTCCCATTGTAAAACACATTTCATTTTTTGATTTCTTCAAGGTACGACATTGTCCATGACCAATCCTTTTTGTTTTTCCAAGTACAGTTGACCCTTGAACAACATGGGTTTAAACTGCATGGGTCTACTGTAGGCAAATTTTTTTCAGTATACAATCGACCTTCTGTATCCCCAGGCTTTACATCCAGAGTCAACCACCATAGACCCAAGACAGTATAACAGTATTTCACATGAGGTTGGAAATCCACTGATGTGGATGGCTGTGTGCATTGATGTATGCCATTTTATATAAGGAACTGGATCATCTACAGATTTTGGCATCCACAGGGGTCCTGGAACCAGTACCCCATGGATACCGAAGGACAACTGTTTTGGGGGAGTCAAAAGTTATATGCAGGATTTTGACTGCACTGGGGAGCAGGGGAGAGTCAGAGCCCCTAACCCCGTGTTGTTAAGGGTCAATTGTGTCTTCATTTGGAGGAGGGAAATTGAGACCTATAAATTACAGGGGGTAAGAGAGATGAGCACAAAACTTAGTAACTCTCAAGGCATGGGGCTCCAGGGACTGGTTTGACAACCTGGGTCTGTACTGAGTACCCACCCAGCATTAAATATACCTTAGGAACCTTGGCAGCAGGGGAGAGCTATAATTTTTTTCCCAATTGACCCTCAAGATAAGCACATTTCAGCTCCAAAACCTTTTTTATTAATAAATATGTGATTTTATAAATATTTCTCCCAAGAGCCAAAGCATGAAAATAGACTAAGGAAAATATAAACCAGATGTCTCTTATCAGGCCTTCTGGTGGGAAAATGAATTGAAATTCATCCAGATGGTGTGCTTGGGAATTTGGGAATTAGGGAGCACGTTCTCTATCTAGAATCTGGATTGCTTTTATTTCCCAGGGAGTGATCCTTTTTCTAACAACACTTTTCGTGCAGTAGGACACTGCCCTGTTCTCTAGACCACTGAGTAGTTTTTGAAGTCCCACGTGGTAGGAAGAAAGGTAAGCAAAAGGTAGTCCTCTATCCTCCAGTTAGAGAGGCAAATGATTAGTGAGCTCTGTCGGTGCTATATATGGCCAAGTTTTTGTTTTGGTTTTGTTTTTTGGATTGGTTATGTGGCAACAGGTAGGCCTAAAGAATCCCATAGTTGAATTGACAATGTTCTCATATGCATGTTGTAAAGATTTTTGAAAGAAATGGTTAAAAACAAAGAGAGCTGATGCCAACCACCCCTCCTCAGAGGGTGATCTCTCTGCTTTATTCCTACCTGTTGAATTTGCTACAACTAGAAACTATTGATTACTGCAGTGTCATAAATATTTTTATTCATAGATGTATCTGTCTCAGAGCTTGTTAATTTCTTTAAGACATGTGTGTGGCCATCTGATGTTTAAAAGGTCTGACTACAGTGGCATACATAGAATTTGCCAGATCAGGTGCTCACATGTGACCAATAAAATAATAGAGGGATTACAGAGTCACCATAAGTCTATCTTTCCTTAGGTTGTAGCTTGAGGACAACAGTTTTGTTTTATTAGCTGCTTCTACATTAGGTTTGTGGCCCCTTTGTGAAATTTAGGAGGGCATCAAAGTAAACCTTTTACTCTAAGTCAGCATGTTATGTAATAGCACTTACTAAATGGTGAAAGCAGAGGGCAAAATCTGGCCAGTTTATATCTGGGGGAGGAGAATAAAGAGAGTAGAAGAAAAGGGATTTAGTGGAGATTCTTACACTGTCCTGCTGTTTCCCAGCATAAGTATCAGATAAACATTGATGGCACTGTCGCAGCATATCGCCTGCCATATCTTCTTGTCGGTGACAGCGTTGTGCTGAAGCAGGACTCCATCTACTATGAACACTTTTATAATGAGCTGCAGCCCTGGGAACACTACATACCAGTTAAAAGCAACCTGAGTGATCTCCTAGAAAAACTTAAATGGGCAAAAGATCATGATGAAGAGGTAAGGTCAGTCTCCTTGTACCCCAATTCCATGGGTTCATTTTAAATACCCTATGCATTGAAAGCATTCAGATGTAGACTCTTACTTGTAAATAGGAAGCTACCTCCCCACATAGAGCACAGTTCCTTTCAGGATGAACACAGGCATTGTGGCTTGGATTAACTGTCCAGTCTGCTCATGAAACAAAAAGCTAAACCTTGGCCTTGACTATGCCCTTGTTTTTAGTCAAGTTGATCTGAACCTCAGGCACTCCCTCACCACTACTAAAAACATGAAAATTAAAATAGCCAGCCTGGCAAGAGGAAACACTTATTGTACTATGGATCAAAATAACAGATTGCATGATATAAACTTTGAACTAATGGCTGAAAAATTTTAAGGCAGTACATTAGGCTTCATCCTGCATTTACTTTACAAAGCCATTGTTACTTCAATCAATATATACCTAGCTCCAAGATAGACTTAATTCTAGAGGTCTAATATGACTTCTCAAACTTTCAAGTCCTAAAATCCTCCCTTTAGTTCAAACAATACCCTGTTAAATGTTCTATCATAGACTACCCCCTAAAGATATTTTTCCAACTATTGCCCCACTAAAATATACTCTGAAGATCAGTTTTCATATATCTTCATGCAAAAAAATATGTTTCTTTATAGGATTTTTTTTTTGTTCCCATAGGCAAAGAAGATAGGAAAAAGAGGACAAGAATTTGCAAGAAATAATCTCATGGGTGATGACATATTCTGTTACTATTTTAAACTTTTCCAGGTTCGTATTTTCTAAGAAAATAGACATACATCTTGTAATTGGTCATATTCATAACAAATAATATTTCTCTTAACAATTTCTAAAAGCATATTAATATAAAGAGATAAATGTATACCTCTGTGGGTGAAAATCAGGGACAAATATTAAATAATGAAAATAGTAGAAAACCAAAGATTAGCTAATGGAGAATGCTCTAACATTAAGGGAAAAGACTTAATGTTAGAACTATGTGGTATGTTGTTAGGAAATTGGCATGTGATCCTGCAGAATTACTGTACATGGATTCATATTTTCTCTTTGCACAGTATTGCTGCTCCCTCACCATTTCTTTGTCTACATAGTGTAAGATATGTTTAGAACTGTTGTGCTGACCCCATATGAGCCATGACTTTTCTTGGAAATTGTTTTCACAGACCTAAGCATTTAGAGATTATAATCAAAGCGTATCTGACAATTTGAAAGGTTTTGAAAAATTTGCAATAGTAAACAAGTAATTTGCTAGTAATAATACTAGATCTAAATTAAGCTTTATTTAAAAATCTCAGAATTGCATATATTGAGCCCCATATGTTAGTCTCTGATACAGAAAAAAGTTGTATGTGTTTTTTTGTTTGTTTGGTCTTTGGTTGTGGGGTTTTTTGTTTGTTTGTTTGTTTGTTTTGGTTCTTCACTGGCCCCTTCCCCTTTAAACTTTTCCTAGGGGATGGTGAAGAGATAGAGTGGGTGAAATGTGTAAACTGGAGGAGCAGGAGGGATTTACTATCTAATTTCTAAAGGTTTACATAGTTATGTTCATTAATTCAGCTCACATATACTAGAGCAAAAACACCTAGCCCAGAGTCTAGCACAAAGGGAGCATATAATGAATGAAGATGGTGACTAATGCTGTGCAAGTCATGATGGGTAAGGCAGAAATAGTCTCTGTCTTCAAATTCTCACTCTAGGGAAGATCATGTACATAATTATTTTCACTGTAAGGCAAAAGGCAGTAAAAACTAAGTAAGTAAATACAAGTCATATAAATGAAGGATGAATAAGGAAAGATCCCTTAGAAATAGGTGGCCAGGGTCCAAAGGACAGCTGCCTCTCAGAAGCTCTGTTTGCTGGGTGTTTAAGGGGAGCATGGAGGACTTTGCAGATCGTATCTTGACAGGTGTGTTAAATGGACCATATTCTAACAAATTCCAGCATATCTAATTTGGTAAATATACTTCAAGCATTATATAAGGGATGTTTTTGTATTGTTGCCTATGTAGGATTATGCCAATTTACAAGTGAGTGAGCCTCAAATCCGAGAGGGCATGAAGAGGGTAGAACCACAGACTGAGGATGACCTCTTTCCTTGCACATGCCTTAAGAAAAAGGTAACCAGAACTGGCCAGTGTCAGCATAAGAACTAACTTTGATCCAAGTCCTCATTCATTCCTTTAGTCATTCAGTCAGGCAACACCTATTTTGAGTTTCTCCTGGAGCCTCCAAGCATTCAGTATATGAAAGAGACAGATGTAGTTGATAATAAGGTAAAAGAAAAGGCACCAAGATGCAGTTAAGTGAGAAAAGCATCCAGTAAAGTAGAAGAGAAACCTTTTTTAATGTGAGAATTCAGATCACGTGGTGTTTGAGTAGATGTTTAATGTTTGAAAAATATTTTCACATGCAGCATATAATAGCATTTATATTCCTATTAGTTATGTTTAGCAAAATTTATCATTCTAAGTTAGAGGTGAAGAAAATATATAACCATGATTTTTTGTGTTAACAGATTATTCATCAAAAAATGATTTCTGTTGATACCCCCTATACTGATTTCATTTATAAAAAGCAGATTCACATATGGTCTTATCAGGCTAAAAAAGGAACTTGGAAATCATTCAGTAAATGCCTTCATTTCACAGTTAACAAAACTGAGCCCAGAAAGAACTTAGCTCAGAATCATCCAGCTGGATTGTAGCAAAGCAAGGACCAAAAACCAGCCTCTCATCCTCAAATTGTATGCATGGTTGTGTATAAAGACAGTGCGGTAGGGGACGGTTATTTTCATTATAGTTGTTTTTTTTTGTTTGTTTATAGGAGTGTATATTGTATAAAATTTTGATTATATATATATATATATATATGATTATAATATGATGGCTTGATATTTTTTAAGTAACATCATCATGCCTCTGAATGGATAAACTCAAAATTGTGGTATTGAGGCCAAAAATAAGAAGGCAGATTTGGCAATTATTATGTCTCCTTTTCATGGTGGTTTAAAAGGAATAAGGTAACCACAGGCCCAGTGGTGTGATGGAACCAACTCATAAAAGCTCACTGATAAATATTTAGAAATTTTGCACATTGGTAAATTTTGGAATCCACCTGGTGGGAGTATTTAGATCATGACAACAGCACATGCTACAATCGGAGTTTTGGTTCTTTTGTTTTTGTTTTGTTTTGTTTTGAGAATTGATTTGCCACTAACTAGCCCTGAAAAGTGGTACATCATCAACCTTAACCCCCATCAGTTGCTGCAAAGCCATAAAATTAGTTAAAGCCTGTCCAAAACAAATTGCCAGAATTGAAAGGCGCCTTCTCATAAAGTTCACGATTTGGTATCAGAATGCTTCTGTGGGCTGCAAATGAAACTAGGCAGCTTCCTTTTTCCACTCCTCTTTTTATTTTTTTATCTTTGTCTAAGTGATTGTGACGGGTGCCAAATGATTCCACTGAGTTGTAGAAGTTAGAGGCTGGAATGACAGCTTTGTATATTTCTTCCTCGTTGTCTCCCTAAGCTAGATATTTGGATTCCACATCAATAGCCCTATAAAACATAATGTGACTTTACCCTTAGGTAATTCCAAAAATATTCCTAGACCCTACAAATCTTTAGCAGTCGCTTGGCTTTTTTTTTTTTTTTTTTGGCTTCTTTCATCTTTAGGGGAAAACAATTAATAAACTAATGTAAGTCTTCCTGATTCATATGCTAAATAATTTGCTTCTTAATTGCAGACCAAAGATGAACTCTGATATGCAAAATACCTTCCCTTCAAATATTGGTGCTCTGAAGACTCTTCTTAACTGAAAATAATATTTTTAAAATATTAATTCCATGGACAATATAAAATTTGCTATGTGATTGCCTAGGTTATTAAGATATGTTTCTTCTTATTATGCAGTATTCTCGTGACTATTCTTTAAAGCACATTTTTAGAATTTTATAATAAAACCATTTTTTATTTTAAAGGCTTGTGTTAGTTATTAGCTGTGTTTGGACTAAGGAACAATAAAAAGAGAAGGAATTTGAAGGAGCTTTTGAGATCTTGCTCCCTTGCATATGTTGTCAGTTTGGCTGAAGTAAACTCTTATAAAAATTCAAAAGTAAAAAGAGAGAGAAAGAGAAACTCTGGGTCCTGAACTCTGTAGCAGCCACCACTTATCCAGACACATGGTTTACATGACAAAGCAATAAACCTCTGTCTTCCTTACACTATTACTTTTGAATACCAGTCACTCACAGTCAAATTTAATTCTAATTCATCTTACAAGGCCTTTGAAAATCCGGTCTTATTCTGCATCTTTAGCAAATCTCTCACTGCTTCCTAATATGTACTGTGTAGTCCAGCAAAACCAAGACCTTACCCTTCTTTCCATGCTTACCTTCCTTGTGTGTGCTTTTCCTTGGTCTGGAATGCCATGACCCTCTCCTCTCATCTTCTTCAGGCCTAGATAGCCTTCAGTACTAATTTCCCCTATCCTCTAGCACAGTTGGTTGTACATTTACTGAAAACCGATTATACTCTTAGAGTGAGTTTATGGCATGTAAATAAAGTTGTTTTTTAAACCATAACTAGAAAATTAAGAAACAAGAAATGTGAGTTAAGATTTGCAATTCAGGAAAATAGTTGAGATAAATGACAAGTAGTTTTCTGGATTTTATTCCTTACATGTGCTGTGATAGAAAAGAAGGCGATTATCAACCCCACTGGGCTTGGGAAAGATTCATTGATTCAAGAAATACTGATTTGTCAGGCATTAGTCCATACACAGGAGATTTCAAGATAAAACAACAAAACACCCTGCCTTCCTGGGGAGTTTACCGTCCAGTGAGGAGACAAACACTTCGTAATATGTTAGGTGACTACGGTAGAAGGAAAGAAAGTGCAGTGAGGTAATTAGGGAAGGCCACATTGAGGAAATGATATGAGTGAAGACATGCAGGCAAGCCACTAGGATCTCTCCAAGAAGAGGGGACAGCCAGGACAAAAACCCTGTAGTCGGGCATGTCTGGTGCGTTAGAATGCGAGGATAGCGAAGAGGCCCGGGTACCTAGAGCTGAAGGGGCCAGAGCAAGAAGAACTGTAGGAAATAGAAGGTAAGTGAGGGGACCGACCATACAAAACCTTGATGCTCATTGTATGCTCATTGAGAAGCCTTTGTAAGTTTTTGAACCAAGGGGTTTACATTTCAACAGGGTCAAATGGCCCGCTATGTTGACAACATAGCGAAGAGGGGAGGGAGCAAGGAAACAAAAGACCATCAAGCAGACTATTTCAGTAATCCAAACAAAGATGATGAGGCTCGGCCCCGTCTGGTAGAAGTGTTTAGATTCTGTATATATTTGCAAATAAAGCCAATAGAATTGATTCATTGTGGGGTGTGAGAAAGAAAAATCAGAGTTGACCCCATATTTTTTGATTTGCGTAACTGTTAGAATGGAGTGGTTGAGATGGGGAAGGGCCGAGAGAGGAACAAGTGGCGGCGAGGCAGTGATTGGAGGTTGCTTGTCAGCCACCCGCGTGTTCGCGAGCAGACCGGGCCCTGTCACTCGGGACAGCGGCGGGGAAACTCCCAACCCCAGCGTGCCCCGCGCGATCTGGGGTGGAGCCTGCGCGCGCATGCGTCGTGCCGGAACGCTCTGGCGGGTACGGCGAGGCGGTCACTTCGAGCGTGGTAGTTTGCTCTCGGAAGGGAGTGAGGGCGGTTAGGTGCTCCTGGCCACTTTCCCTTTCCTGGTAAGTGCGGCGGCGGCGGTTGGCGCTACCAGGAGTGGAACGGTCTCCCAAGGGAATGCTAACGTGCCTGGCGGCCCTGCCTAAGGAGTTTGGGGTTCCCGGCCGTCGCCTCTCGTGAGACGTGCGGCGTAAGTTCGGTGCCCGCGGGGCTTCGTCCTCCTGGGCGATTAGGAGGCCAGAGTGTGGAGGATAGTGCGGGCGGGGAAAGCATAACGGATCCAGCTCGGGGCACAGGAGCCTCCGCGCTTTGAGGGGTCGCCCCGGGTCTTTGCAGCCACCGCACAGCCCCGGCGCACGCGCGTCATTTGAGCGAATACGGGGTTTCTCAGGTGCATTTGAATCCCAACCTTCTGAGAGACCCCGCTTCTCATTTCTTCGCTGGTACGGCTTGGTATTGCCGACCCGGCCACATTACCCACCACTCTGGAAGACTGGAACTCCTACCGTTTCGTTTGCCCTGTGGCCTCCAGCGTACTGCTGTCGAAGTAATAGATAATGCACAAGGATTTTTCTGATTCAATTACAATGGTGGTGGCATTTTGATCCTTCAGCATAAGATGTGATCGCCTATTGCATTCTGAGTATTAGTAGTCATAAAAATAATCACTCTTGAATGCTGACGGTGTGGAGACACTACTAAATACAGTACAGAGATTATCAGCTAATCATCACAGCGTCTCTGAGTTTGGTGGTGTCTTGTCCATTTGCAGTTGAATAAATTTAGGCTGAGCCGGGTTTCAAAGGCTGCTCTATAGGAATCCAAAGCCAGAGATTATAACCTAGACTGTCTAGACCAGGTTGCGGTGGGATTCTATCTGGGAACAATTTCAGTATCAGAAGTAGTCCAGAACTTGTACACCAGTTGTGAAGATCCGACTGTTCATCATGAAGTCTGGAAGAAAAGAGTTTTCCTGAAAACAAACAAACAAACAAAAACCCAAGTTGTTGGAGGAATCTTAGAGCATTCTGAGTTAAGATAGTGGATTGTATACAGGTATCTAATTTTACTCCCTCCTGACATCTCTCTTAAATTATGGTAAAGGGATTTTTAGAAAGACATAAACTCACAAGGATGATGGGAAGAGTGGGAAAGGAAACAATAGCAATGAAATACTGGGTACTGGAAAGCGAATGTCTTAGCAAATCTTAGCTTAATTTTGAATCAGCAGCAGGGAATACTGGGGAACAATTCTAATATATAAAACACTGAATCTTCAAAATGCACAGAAACCAGCAGCAGTGAAGGTAATGATGCTAAAGATGGATGTGGAGGGCTTCAATAAAGATGGCTTAAATGAAAACTATTTGAGGAGTAAATTAGATATCTAGATCTCCTCCTCCATTTCACACTGTCAGGTAACTGCCTTTCTCCCATTAGAAGACTGGAGGCTATTTTCTCCAGAACAGAAAACAGGATCTTTGAACTGGGGGACCCCAGTTACACTTAATTATGGGACTACATTTATGAAAACAGACACTAAACCTGAAGTCCTTCATCCCCCTCCCACTCAAATCCCAGAACTTTTGCAGCCAAACTAATTCCCATCAGGCTCAGATAAGAAAATTCTGCACACACATACACATATAAGGAAACATACACAGTAAGTTGATCAACAGTGGTTGCTTATAGGAAGGGAAAGGGATTTGGTGACTTGAGGAAAAGCATGTAAGAAGACTTAGCTATTTATATTTTGTTCTTTTAAAATTTTGTACCATTTGTATATATTACCCATTGAAAATGAAATTATTCCTTAAAAAATTAATGACAAGTAAATAAATTTTTTGACACAGCAGTTCCTCCCAGGAATTTATCTTATAGCTATGTCTACACACATTTGAAAATAATGTACTCAATGTTCATTAATAGATGGTGAAATAAATTATATTCAGTCCTTCCTTGGAATATTCTGCAGCCACTAAAAAATAATGTAAGAAACTTATTGTATAAAGAAAAGAGTAATCACCAAGATATGTGTTAAGTAGCGGTAAGGAGTCAGGAAAAAATATCATCAGATTATAAAAATAAATATATATATAATACCTGGAAAGATGCAAGAAGCAGGTAATATTGGTGTCTGGAGAGATCTGGGTGACAAGGCAAATGTGGAATGAGGGAGACTTTTTATTGTGTATTTTTGGTATCTTTTGAACTTTGAATTGTTATATTCAATGAATGAATAAATGTGAATGGGGAAAAACTAGATGAATAGTGGAGATCCTCATGTTGATACTGTCCTGAATAATAAAAGATCTCTTAAAGTAGGAAGGAATGCTGCATAACAACACTAATATCTCAATGGCTTACAACATTTCATGCTCTTGGTTGTTCAGGTCAACATTTCATGGGTCTTCTTCAATGGTTTAGATCTTGGCATGACTCCAAACTTTAGGGTTGGGTTTAGATCTGCTGCATGTGTCTTCATTCAGGAGCCCAAGCCAAAAAAACAAAAATAACCTGCAGCATGCTTAATCTCGTGGCTGAGAGTGAGAATTCAAGAGGGCTCCCATAAATTTACCATGCCTCTTTCATAAATGGCACATTGAAACTTTTATGTATATTCTATTAAAGCTAGTCCTATAACCAAGCCAAAGTCAACAGGGTGGAGATGTGCACTCTTCCTACTGGGAGGATCTGCAAAGTCACATGACAAAGGGTATGGATATATTACTCCTATTGTGAGGTGGGAGGAAGACTTGAGAATTATGATGAAGGAAATGGGTTAATAGATGCTGTGAAATTAAGTTGGTTGGGAATAAAGATGCTTAGAAAGAAGTATGTATAATGTGAACATACAGCATCCTACTTAGATGTGAATTTTCTTAAGGTTTCCATGTTAAAGTATAACATTTGCTTTATAGTCTGTGACATCTGCCAGCCCCACATCTAGCCCTATAACTAATTCTGAGTGCCCATAGGAACCTTGAAAATGATTAATTAAATAATGCACATGGAAAGATACTAGTGTAGCTAGTAGTTCTAAATGTGTTTAATTCCGCTACTGAATATGCTCATTCAGAGTTCTTGTATCATATCCACCTTTCACACAAAATCTTCTTTTCAGGGAGATGTCCTTTGCTTCTCAGATGTAATGCACTTGTTATTGAAGGTTGTTACTCAGCAGTGAAAATGAGTCATACAGAGGTAATGAATATTTTCATATGTTCTGCATCTTCAGTATTCCTTTTTTTCTTTTTTCTTTTTCTTTTTTTATTTTGTAGTCATATGGCTCCAAAGTAATTTTCTTATTTTCATCTTGTACTGTGAGAGACAGTATAGCATTAGTGGTTAAGAGTAAGACTTGAGAGCAAATTGCCAAAGTTTGAATCCTAGCTAATGATTACATAACTTTGGACATATTACTTAACCTACTGTGCCTCAGTTTTCTCATCTATATAATGGAGATAATAATAGTATTTCCTTCATAGAATTATTAGGAAGGTTAAATGAGTTAATACGTATGAAGAACTTATAATAATAGTACCTGACACACACTAAGTACTTCTTAAATATTAGCTGTTATTAATGTCATTGCTTTTTATTGGAGGCCATGACTTGATTCATGGGCTTTGCAGAACAAACATATAGTTATTCAGTTGTCTGAATAGGCAAGGAAGTAATTTTTGATCCCTTTATTCTCTTGAATTCCAGGTTAAATTAAAAATACCTTTTGGAAATAAGTTACTAGATGCTGTTTGTATGGTACCTAACAAGAGCTTAACATATGGAATAATTCTTACACATGGAGCATCAGGAGATATGAATCTTCCTCATTTGATGTCACTGGCATCCCATCTTGCATCTCATGGGTTTTTTTGCCTGAGATTTACCTGTAAAGGCCTTAATATTGTACATAGAATTAAGGCATATAAATCAGTTTTGGTAAGAAAACTTCTTTATGTTTACTTATAACAGAATTCTGTTTTAAAATTCTTAATAAATTTAAGACAGATTTCCTTAGAAGTCATTTAATTTAAAAATCTTTTAATGAGTATTCTTAGAAATTCAGCAGAACACCAAGTTTCCATGGAGATGACACTCACAACATAAATGTTCCTCCATGATACTCCCTAAGAAACTACTTATATAATTTTCTTACTGAAATTATATAACATTAGGATATAATTTTGGATATTTTGCCTGCTATGCTATGAAAATACAAATATAGCTTGGATTTCTGTATATGTTATTTAGAAATTGTAAAATCCCTAGATAAAGCAAATCTGAAATTTCTTTAAATCCAAATTATTTCAAGCTTAAGTTTTTCAGAGCTTTAAATTAGGTTTTAATACTATTATTGTTGTTGAATTTTGTATTAGAAGATTTTACTGGCCTTTTTTTTTTTACATGATCTTTAAAAATAGTACTTGAATTTTTTAAATGAGTGAAATGATTTTTTTGCTCATATATTTACCTATATTACTCAACATATGATTTGATAGTGAAGGCATGACCAGAAGAGCAAAGAACTGGTTAGCTCTTTCAAGAAGAATCCCTTAAGATTTTGTGGTTGTCTTTGCAAAAATTTTCATGTATTTCAGTAATTATGTGAAATAGTTGTTGATTTTCTGATGAATATTTTATAGGAGAAGAACTGATAATTTTTTGGTTGATTTTTCTAGAGTTACCTAAAGACATCAGAATACAAACTGGCAGGTGTTTTCCTTGGAGGTAAGCTGCAATACTTGTGAAGACTTGTTTTTAAATCTGCTACTAATGATATAGGAATAGGTAATTGAGAATTAAAATTTATTGATGACAGGAAGCTAATTTAAGGATTTGTTTGTTGTTGTGTTTTGTGTTCCTTGTATACCATCAAGGTACTTTATATATTTAAAGCAAATTTAAAAGTCATATATATGTATTATAACCCAAAGATTTCTCCTTTTACTTATAATCCTGGTTCACTCTCAGGCAATTCCTTCACAAGGATTGTCCTCACAATCCTTCAGAAAAATAATTCCTTTTTTAAAAAAAATTTGATTTAGGATTAGTTTTCAGCTCTTCAGAAGATTATAGGTGTCCATTATAAGTATTGCAACTCATAAATTTTCACCTAATTTGATATACAAATGTAATGGGTAAACAGTAAATGAAATCTAATTTGCCACATTATTGCCAGTACTTTATGTGAATGTTTATACTTCAAACTGAACATAATTTTAATTGATTTTAGGTCGTTCAATGGGCTCAAGAGCAGCTGCTTCTGTAATGTGTCATATTGAGCCAGATGATGCTGATGATTTTGTTCGAGGTCTCATTTGTATTTCTTATCCACTGCACCATCCAAAGCAGCAGCATAAACTTAGAGATGCAGATCTCTTTCGTATAAAAGACCCTGTACTATTTGTGTCAGGCTCAGCAGATGAAATGTGTGAAAAGGTGAATTACAACTTGATACTTGCGTGAATGAAAAGGAATGAAAGACAAAAAGAAATACCTTGGGAACAAGATATTATTACCTGCAGCATTCAGTCTCTTTAAAAATATGCTGATTTGACTAATTCTAGGTTTGTGCCTTAGTTACCCTGTTGCTTTGAAAAACGTAAGAACAAAAGCATAATGACAAAATTCATCTCTCTGGAAAGAGAGTTGGTAAATGAATTTACTCTTAACTTGGGAACAAAGGCTTAATCTGAATCTTGTGATTTGGGGGTTACTAGACTGTACATTCGGTTTATCATTTCAACATTCAAGCAGATTCAATTCTTTTATGAAATCGACTTGAGAAAAAATTAGTAACTTTTACATATTAGTATATATTAGTATATTTCCCAGAGCATACAATTTCCTTAAGAAAAATATTTTAGAAGAATTCTTTTTATTCCAGTTTACTTAGTTTTTTAAATCATCAATAATGAATGTTTGATTTATTCTGTAGTATTGCTGTATCTGAGTGATGTGGACTGTGCCACTTTGTGGACATTGCCTTGCATGTTCCATTGCCTCAAAAGTTGTTTTTAGAGTAGGTATTTAATGAATATTTAGTGAATGGATGCTAGTATAGGCGGGGTGGGAGGCAGAGGATCTTTATTAGACACTAATAGAACATTAATATCCTTTTCATTTTTCCTTTAGAACTTGTTGGAGAAAGTGGCACAGAAAATGCAAGCTCCTAATAAAATCCATTGGATTGAGAAGGCAAATCATTCCATGGTAGTGAAAGGACGGTCAACAAACGATGTTTTCAAGGAAATAAATACACAGATTTTGTTTTGGATCCAGGAAATTACTGAAATGGACAAGAAATAATTGTCTTTAGTTAAAAGCCATAATATTTTGAATACAAATGTAGTTAATTTGATAAAGAACAGCATAAACCTCAGCATTATGAGATACACAAGTATTTCCAACTAATTTAATGTTCCCCCACTTTTAATGCATTTTAATTGAGAAATTGATGTCTTTTACAAAATGTCTTTTGAAAGCATAGTTCTATAAAAAAGGATGCACAAATAATGAAGATGGTCTAAATATAATTTATTTTCATTAATATAGTTAAATTTTAAAAAAATTAAACATTTGAATTTTGTTACAGTGGCACTTTTGTCTTATTGCTGTGCAACTGAGAAAGTACTCTAATTTTACAGAGACATCATCTTTAATAAAGGAAAACAACACTTATTTTACTATAGTAAATTTACTAATTCAAGCCCTCATTCTCATCTGAATAATTGCACTAGTCTAATTGATTTTCCTTTTTGTTGTCTTCTTGTTTCAATAAACCAATTGGTACCTCTAACTCAAAAATTGTTGGTGGATCTCCAAAGATGACTGTTAAGGTTAAAGTCCTTACTTAGTTCAAGGTTCTGCACAATAGACCTTATCAACATTTTAGTCTTATTTCCCCTATACTCTGAACCTACACACAGTACTCCAGCTAACCAGGAAAACAGAACAGATGTGTCTGTCTCCTCTTCCCAAAACTTTCTTCTTTGTTAGTCTTTGCCTGTTACCAAATCCTGCTCATCTTTTAAGGCCCTAAAATTCTGTTTCCCTCTTTATAGCTTTCTTTGTACCACCCTAATGAAGTATCCTTCAGACCCACATAGTATCTCCCTCTTTGTTTTTAAGCACACTGTCCTCTCAGTAAGACATATCTGTTCGTACCACTTAAATTATATACTCCTTCAATTGGGAATAGTTTTGACTCATCTTTATATTCATAAAGTACTTTTTAGTTATTCAGTGCTATGCTTTCATTATTCAATAAGTATTTGTTGTATTGAACGAATATATTTACTGAAGGATACTTTTTATATAAGCAATCCTCATTTTATATTGCTTTTATACATTTTTGGACTTTTTTTGATACATAACAAAAACTTAGTTTACAATGTTGAAATAGTTCAAAGAATGTGGCATTGGTAGATGTAATAGATTTTTTAAAACTAATAGAATTTCTTTTTTGAGTGTTTTCTTGTGTCTTACTGTTACGGATTTCTCTGGTGTTTATTATTTTTTGTCTGCATGATTTTTAAAAATAAGTCAGATTAGCATTTTCATGCTGCTCACTTGAGATTAACATAAGAAGAGGTTTCTAGTGCAAAGGGCAGAAGCATTCTATGCTGGAAACTTAGGTAATTATACTTTTATTAGTTGGCAAGTACGTAAGTAACAAATGTGACAAAGCCCTGGAGGTGGGATACTCTTCACCTCTACAAACTTAAGCATCAGCAGGAGTGTTACACAGAAGTTTCTTTTCAGTTCTTATAAGAGCTATTCAGGGATTCTGTGCCATAAAGCTCTGAAAGATCTAAGGAACCAGAGAGTAAAAAGTGTTAAAACATTGAATCCCCTTTAAGGAAGTTAACATTAAATGAATTAGAGTGTCTGCCATGTCAAGAAGAGTATTTTGCCAGTTGCATTAAATTTTATAGGAAAAAAGCAGAATAAAATCACTGACTGTAGGTAGTGGGTCAGAGAAGAGGGTATACTTTAGAAAAATCCAGAGGAATTACTGAAGTTTCTCCTAGAACTAATGCCTACTATGCATTCTGGATAGGCTGATCAGGCATCCCATTTTTAAACGGAACAGAAAAGAATGGTACTGTCTCATTTCCAACAGTACCTATGGTCAACATACTGATACCTTGAATTTAGCCCAGTGAGACTAGGCTGACCATATGTACCACGTGAAAGGGGACACTACCATTGTTTTCTGTCCCATTTAAAATGGAATATCTGGTCAGTCTAATTCTGGAAGGCTATTTGCAAAGATGAACTCCAGGATCACAAAGCTAAATATTGTAACCATCTGTAGATTGTAGTCCAGTAGACTAGAAGACTTAAACTCTGACACTTAGAATGTGTCTTCGATCTTACTGTCTTCAGTATTCATGGAAAGTATTAATAAAAGCCCCATAAATCTTCCTGGCACTCAATTAAACTTATATAACAGAAGAGCCCTGAACAGTTAATTCTGGTTTAAAGATTAATACTGTTTTTCCTCAATCCACCTTGAATAAGTAGAGATAATTATATCTTCAAAGGTAAGTATTCTAGGGAGTTCCCTGATGGTGTAGTGGCTTAAGGCCTCGGTGCTGGCACTGTCAGCACTGCGGCCTGGGTTCGATTCCCAGCCAGGGAACTACCCACATACCAAAAAAAAAAAAAAAAAAAAAGGTAAGTATTCTAAATCCAAGATAATATTAACATTTTCATTAATAGTACAGAGTCTCTTGTCTACTTGTGACGAGACTCCTCTTTAGACTTTGAAGAAAAATGAGCAGAACTAAAATCTGGCTCTGCCCCACCCTAATTCTGACATCAGCAAGCATCACAAATAACCTAATCCTGGAATCACCAGAGACGGTAAAAAGGAAATTCACCAGACCATTTCAAAATCTAACTGATTTTCAGCATAATAATAGTTTCTTGAAGAGGAACATTGCCAATAGGCCATCTAGCACAAAAATACATAAGAGGAGGTGTTATATTTTAGGGAAAAAAAGGCATACCTGTAAGAGACAAGCTATCATGTCCTATGTAGTAACGACAGGACATTTATACTAAAAATTATTTGGTGTTTATCTGAAATTCAAATTCAATTGAGACATTCAGTTTAGTTTTGTTTTCTAAATCTGACAGCCCAACATTTATATTTTCCTGATCACAAAGGAGCATAAATATACCACAGACAACCCCCGTATAACACGGTCGCTATTTTCCTTAAAATGCCGTGTTATATGAAGCTGTAGTATATGAAACAACTAGAACAAAAAAGGGGGCTATGTTCCAAAAATTTAAAAAAAAAAACTATTATATTTTTATAATTAAGAGAAATACCTTTATTAAAGCAATTTTCACCAAAAGTATCACATTATTAACATGCATAGTTCAGGGCGACAAATTAATTCACAAAAATGAAAAACATAATTACCATTTCTTTAAAAAAAAGTTGAATAATACTGGAAAATTTTCAACCTATGTATAGTAAGAAAAAGTCTTTAAATGTATGTACTTAATACTGATCAAAATGGATTTAAAATTCTAACAAATTTTTAAATTCTGCAGTCAAATCTATACAACATTCATGCTTGAATGAAAAATTTCAAATGAGATACCTTTTGCTCTTAAAAGCTATTATGTTCTGTGTTACTCGGGGATTTCTCTCATTTCAAATGAGATGCCTTTTCCTCTTAAATGTTCTCGCTACGCTCAGTGTTGCTCAGGGATGTCTCTAATGCTCACACAGCGTTAGAGGGAAACCATGTTCTAGAGTGCCATGTTGTACAAGGTTCCCCAATTCTCAACCTGCGTTATGGAAGTGCAGTGTTATTCGGGGTTGCCTGTATTCTCGTGGTAATAGAAAACGGTTATGTTATGTTCGAACTTGTTTTACATGTTTTGAATTACAGGGCAGTGATAATCCAACTACGTTAAGGGATGTTTGTAGAATTATTTCCTTTCGTGGAAAAAATAAATTGTTTAAAAGTTTTGAACAAACTACTTAGTACCATACATCTGTCACAAATGAACTTTCATCATTGCTAAAGCTAATGTGAGCTCACTCACACTCCCACTATGACACGTATGCACCTCACTTTACTGAGGCCCAGAGCAATCATTGCTGCCCTTGATAAGACACAGAGCAGCACTGGAAATTTTTTTTCTGGCAGAGTGTTGCATGTGGTTATGAGATGAGCATGCCACCTTTTTGTTTGGGGGCATCTGAAATCAGAGACTTTAGAATAATATATCAATCTATTTCACATATATAAAAATGTTGAAGCAATTTTATTTATTTAAAAAGGCAAGAGATGATGTGGAAGACAATACAATTTTAACTATATGGGACCATCTAAAGTCCTGGACTTCTCAAAATGATTGGATCTCAACCTTCTTTATAATTCTCCTAGGAATTATTTTTGTGATCATACTTACGAAGATTTGTACATCCTTTCAGAAAAAGCCTGCACATCCAGAAAACGGTAGTTTAGATTTCCAGGAGGTAAGAAACAATGGTTTGATAACCACCTCTCCTATTTTTCAAAATAGGATTCATAAGATTGTGGAAATTTGATGTTTGGATTACTCCTGTAACATTTTATTGTCTCCCTTGAAATAGAATGAAGACAGTTCCCTGACAAGCATGACATTCGGTAAATATACAGTTTCATATTTTAATATAAAATCTGTTCAGCCTGAGTTTCTCCCATTGGTACTCTGACATTTTTTTTCACATTTATCTCTAGATAATTGGTCAATTCATTCATCTTCAGAAGAAAGGTAAGTGTTCTATTTTGAAATTAAATGAAACAGGTTTGTTTTGTTCTATTCAAAATCGAATTTGCATCTGAGTACTAGAAGAGGGTTTTTTCCTATGGATAGAGGACCACAGCTCTTCAACATCATAATTCAATCTAACATTGATTTTACGTGGTTCCTCTGTTACAAGGTGTTTTAATGGCTTTTCATATATTATTGAAATTATCCTTCTAGATCAATAGTTTGTTGCTGTTTTTTTAATTATACAAATGAGGAAAATAATGTTAAAATGACTTGCTTCCTGACCCCAACCTCTCTCTCCAATACACACAAAGAAGTAGTAATCACCAGTTGGAAAGATATTCATTTAGCACCTCTATGAACCAAGCAAACCCTGAACTCTAGGTGCTGCAGACAGCAGAAGAGACATGAAAAGAGTTTATACAGTCAGAATTCATCGGCATTGTAAAACTATGTAAATGCAAGGGATTAAATACTGTCATCACTACTCTTGTTGCTACCAGTATTTTAGTTTTTTTCATCAAAATCCATCCAACAGTCATCAGATATACAATGGAGATTGTGTTTGATACCGGGATACAAACAATATGGTTCTCAAGAAGCTTACATTCCTGTGAAGGAAACATATACATAAAGGATGATTGTCCTGCAGTATGGTAACGTGGTGACAGAAATACTATGAGACCACTTAGGAAATACTTAAGCCACCATAGGGGTTCTGGGGATGGCTTCTTGAGGAATGTTATACTGGAGCTGAATTTTAAAGAATATGTGAAAATTGACCAGAAAAGGTTAGGAGAATAATAAGAAAGGCATTTCAAGATGTGAGCAGAGGCAAGGAATAAAAACAGCAGGGTATGTGCCATAAATTGTGATTGTTTCAGAGTGGCTGGAATGCTAGGGTTGAGTTAGGGAGTACTGAGAGATGAATGTGAAGAGGTGGACAGGAGTCAGATCACGGGAGACTTTCTGTACTCTGCTAAGAAGTGTGCATTTTACTCTAGATAGTTTGTAACCACTGAAAGTGATTAAGTGTACGAGTGACACAGCTTTGTATTTCAGCTAGGTCACTATTAGTTGTCTGGAAACTGAATCTGACAATCGACTATAACCTAATTTCTTTCATTTGTCAGGTATAAAGGGACTTCATTCATTTAATGTGGTTGCTCTATTTTCATATTGGGTATTAACAACTCTAGTTGTAAGGTAGATGTCCTGGGAGGCGGTAACAAATACCTAGAGCTATGGGTGTGATAGAGTCCTAGTCAGGGCTGGTTAGGAACAGGATTGCCAGTAAAAACTAGAGTACGGCAATAGTGCCATCAGAGTAAGTAATTACTCAAAAGTCAATTGGACAGACCAAGAGTCAATGTTTGAAATATGCAGGGGTTAGGTGTGCACCATATTAAAAATTCACACATGAGGGCTGTCTGAAAAAAATCCAGCCATAAGTGCCTCTATTTTTCACATTACATGGCTGGATACTTTCCCAACAACCCTTGTATATATAGATGCTCCTCTACTAATGGGGTTATGTCACAATAATCCCATTGTAAGTTGAAAATATTGTAAGTTGAAAATGCATTTAATACATCATAGCTTACCCCCCTAGCCTACCTTAAATGTGCTCAGAGCACTTAACATTAGTCTATAGCTGGGCAAAATCATTTAACACAAAGCCAATTCTATAATAAAGTATTGAATATCTTACCTTGATTCTGAAGCTGAAAATCGTTTTCTCCCCATGTCTTCTTGTGGCTTCCTCTCATGACTGTCAGTCTTCTGGTTTTTTAATTACAGACAATCCCGACCTACGAGAGTGCAACTTACGATTTTTTATTTGCTTTCATACCATTGTAAAGTCAAAAAATTGTAAGTTGAACTCTCATAAGTCAGGACTGTCTGTTACTAAAAACCAGAAGACTGATAGGCAAGAGAGGAAGCCACAAGAAGAAATGGGGAGAAAAGGATTTTCAGCTTCAGAATCAAGGTGACCTCAGAGTATCCCTGCATGCCATTATTTCATTCCTGTCTGGGCGGAATTTAATCTTTAGGTGGCACCTTTCTAGGAGCACTAAGGGAAAGTAATTGAGAAGAGATGGGGTGGGGGGTTGTTGAGGGAAAAGGATAGGAAAGAACTATGGCTACTATGGTAAAACATATTGTAGTGAAAAAACACGAAGTTTGAATTTAAAAAGGTTTAGGTTTATTTCATAGTTCTGCCTCTTAATGCCTTGGGCAAATTACTTAAACTCACTGTACCTCCATTTCCTTACTTTCAAAATAGCACTTAGAATTACTTTTTAGGAATATCATGAAAATTAATTAAAATGAATGTGTAGCAAAGCAAAAATATTTTACCCTGACACCAAAATTTCTTTTTGGGACAGAACTATATTTAGGAAAGCAACTTAAATTATTTTAAAACAAAAAGAGCTTAAATATTGGTAGAAACCCAAGCATAAAAATGATTAAAGTTTAGTGCTTCAGAGATAGAGTTGATTTTGTCTTGCTTATGAAATGGGAGAAAAGAAAGTTTGGAGGGGTGGGCAGAAAGGAGGGAGGAGCTGGACTGAATGGCATAAAGGATGTCAAAGGTGCGACTTCCACTCATTACCTGAAATCAGGGAGAGCCATGCTGGAACAATCTTAGTGACCAAAGCATTCCCTAAAACCTGACTGCTGATCAGGTTTTAGGAAATGATTTGTTTCAGGATTGACTTCAGCCTTAGAAATACATTCCTGGAAGAGTCAGTCACCAACTAACTTTCAAAGATTGAAGCTGTCACTGATTGGTTGGTTTGAGAAGCATAAGTGAGTTATCATTGGTAGATAAAATTATTTAAAGGCAGATTTGGTGTTTATTTGTTACTATGACTATAGGATTATAACTATATGTCATTGATTTATTTAATTAATTTACAACTATTTCTGGTACTTACTTACCAATAACAATGGCTATAGAACTGTCAGTCTTTTCCTAATAGTGTGAGGAGTTCTTTTTCAATTTTCAAAAACCAATTGAGATATCCTAGCAGGGAGAGGCCAAATGACATTTAAAAAATGGAGCAACATGCCTAATATTCAATGGAAGTTGTTTGTAAGTCAGTCACATTTATGGGTAGTTTGTGAATGTGGATTTTGCCCCCACGTTGAACTTGAAGGAAGGGTTCAGTTGTATGTCTGGGTCAGCTTGTTGTGCACAAGGGTTAGCAATCAGAAACTTAGAGGCAGAGATAAAATTCAGCAAATATTTACTGAAAACCTACTATGTGCTAGGCATTGTTGTAGGCCTTTGAGATACATTAGCGAACAAAACAGACAATGATTGCTGCCTTAATTTTTAGTTGGAGGGGAGTCTGATAATAAAGAATAGCATGATAAAAAAGTAAATTATCTAATATGTCAGAAGATGATGGTTTTATGGTAAAACAAAGACAGACTAGAGTAAGAAGAATCAGGATACCGGAAGTAGAGGAGAAGAAGTAGGTTGTAATATGGTATTTGACTGACACTTGAAGTGATAGGGGAGAGAAACATATATGATAGAAGTATCCCAGACAGGGGGAACAACTAGAGCAAAGGCCCTATGGGAGAGTGCCTAATGTGTGAGAAATAGTAAAAAGGCCAGTCTGTCTGACACAGGTAAAAAGAGGGAGTGACTTGTAGAAGGTCAGAGAAGCAATAGGTAATCAGATCATGATTGGGCTTTGTAGGGCATGGTAAATAGTGGCTTTAACTCTGAGTAGCAATGAGGAATCGCTGTAGAGTTTCGTGGAAAAGAATATGCTCTGTCTTATATTTTCAAAGGATTATTTCCCTGCTGTATTGAGAACAGACTGTATTCTAAGCAGATAGCAGATTATTGCAAGTAATCCAAGTAAGAGATAAAGGTAACTTAAACCAAACTAGTAGCAGTGGAGGTAGTGAGAAGGGGTTGTTTTCAGGATATACTTAGAAAAGTAGAGCCAACAGAGTATGGATATGAGACAAAAAAGGCAAAGATGAATCAAGGTTTTTGATCTCTGCAAGTAGAAAGATGCATCATCAATGGATGCAGTTGTCATCAACTGGGCTGAAGAAAGCTCTGGGTGGAGCAGGTTGTTGTGGGGAGATCAGAAATTCTGTTTTGTCTTTGTTGAATTTGAGATGTTGATTACACATCCAATAGGGATTTGAGTGAGCAGTTTGGGAAAGAGTCTGGTAGAGATTATAATAAGTTTGGAGTTTTTTTGGCATTTATAGTATTAAAAGCCACAAGAGAGGATGAGATTACAAGGGACTGTGAGAAGAGAAAAGGAGCAACGTCTGAGCACTGGAGCACTTCAAAGAGGTCAGGTAGAAGAGGAAGAACCAGGAAAGGAGACTGGGAAAGAACTACCAGCGAGCTAGGAAAACCAGGTGAATATGATGCTCTGGAAGTTCACCAAATGGAGAGTATGTAGAGTAAGAAAAACAAATAGGAATACAAAGTATATAAGATAGGTATCAGATCAATATCCGATATGAATATAGACGTAAAACCCGCAACAAAATATTAGCAAGCCACGCCCAGCAGTGTATTAAAGGGATTATACACTGTGACCAAATGGGATTTTTCCTAGGAATGCAAGTTTGGTTCAACAGATGAAAATTATCTAGCATTGTTTTATTATATTTAAAATCACAATATTACATTGTTGTAATAATTGTCTTGCATTTCAGCATTCCTCTTTTTCCTGAAATGTGCAAATATTATTTTTATGTCATATATTTTGATTTTTTGAACCAGTTTTATAAGTGAATAATCATACTCTTGTCCTAATAAAACTGTATCCTAATTATATGTGAATGCTGCTATAAATCGTTGAGGTCATTTGATTCCTTAGAATGCTTACACATCCTATCTCAAGTAACAGAAAATGACAATTCAAACTGGCATAGTAAGGAGAGAATTTATGATATTCTCTGAGGTAGAACAGGCTGCAGAATTCATTGATACAGTGGCTCAACAATTTCATTAAGGTCCAGTATCTTTCCTTCTGCCTTTCTGGTATTGGTTTTATCTTAGGTGAATAGAAAGCTGTCCACAAGAGTTCCAATATCAAAACATCAATGTCCAGAGGAAGTAAGAGGCCATTTCTTTCTATAATCTTTCTTAGGCACAAGACATCTTTTTTCAGAAGCCCTTAAAAATCTGTCTTATATTAGGATTAGTTCATGCTCATTCCTAAACTAATCACTTGAAAATAACATTGTTATGTTGGGCTCATTCTGATCCTTTGAGGTAGAGTGGATGTAGAAGAGTCCACACCCATGATCATTATTACTCTAACCCATAATTTTGCTTCAGTAGTAACAACAAACCTTGTTACCAAAGTTACCATGATACTAAAGGTAATGGGTGTGTGTATTAGTGTGAGAGCTCCAGAAAAACAGAAGCAAAAGATTACAGATTATACACACACACACACACACACACACACACACACACACCATATATACACAGATTTTATATATATGGAGATTCATTATGGGAACTGGCTCATGTGGTTATGAAGGCTGAGAAGTCCCACAACCTGCCCTCTGCAGAACTGAGGAAGCTGGTGATATAATTCAGTTTAAGACAGAAGATCTGGGGTTGGAGTTGGGGTGCAACACTGGTGTGAGTCCCAGAATCTAAAAGCCTGAGAACCAGGAGCTCAATTGTCTAGGGCAGGAGAAGACAGACATTCCACATTAAGAAGAGAGAGAGAGAATTTGCTCTTCTATGTTTTTGTTCTGCTTGGGCCCTCAATGGATTGGTTGTTGCCCACCCACATTGGTGAGGATAATCTCTACTTAGTCTACTGATACAGATGTTAGTCTCTTCCTGAAACACCCTCACAGACACACGCAGAAATAATGTTTTATCAGCTATCTGGGTATCTCTCAGCCCAGTCCAGTTGACATGTAAAATTAACGATCACTGTAGCTAACAAAGATGTGTATACAGCCTATATATTAAATAAATACTTTAACATTGAAGAGAACTTGAAAACTATTTTAACATATTTTAAATATTCACCCAGTATTTTTGTTATCTATGAAAAAAAAGGTAATCAATAGTAAAATACTCCAAATTCTAATTAGCAGAATCCAAATTAGTGAAATTTTACATGTCTAATAATTTTCCATGTGATGCTGATATGGCTGGTCTGAGTATTATTAGACCACACCTAACCATGTGCGGTAGAAAGTATATTGGAGAGTTCATTTTCATGATCATTACTCTAACCCAACATGGTGCTGAGAATCACTGCCCTAACACATAGGCTTTTCTCTTGATCAAAAGTAAACAGCTGTTAGTGGGTTAGGGAGGGGAGAAAGGGGAGGGGGTGGGAGAGGAGGGGGGAAGCTAAATATAAGGTGATGGAAAGAGAAGTCACAGTAGGTGGTGAACTTATTATACAACAAGCTGACAATGCACTGTAGAATTGTATGCCTGAAACCTATGTAATCCTTGCTAACAGATGTCACCCCAATAAGTCTAACAATAAAAATGAACTTAAAAAAAAATAATAAAAATAAAAGGAAAAGTGGTTGGAAAAAAAAAAGTAAACAGCTGTTAAGTGGTTACCTGAAGGTAAGGGCGAAAGTGGGTGGAGAAGGAGGGAGGGAGACTCAAATATATGGTGAAGAAGAACTGACTCTGAGTGGTGAACACATAATGCAACGCATCAACGTTGTATTGTAGAATAATACACCTGAAACCTATATAATTTTTACTAACCAATGCCACCTAAATAAATTTAACAATAAAAATAATTGAACATGGTAAAATTATTATACAACAAGTTGACATTGTACTATGGAATTGTATGCCTGAAACCTATGTAAATCTTGCTAACAGATGTCACCCCAAAAAGTCTATCAATAAAAATGAATTTAAAAAGTAATCTAAACCAAAAAAAAAAAAATAATTGAACAGCTGTTAAAATAATCTAAACTTATTATAGAAAGTTATAGCTTATAGTATTGGACGGCCTTCTGCTCCTCCTACCAAATTCCCTTGCCGTAATACTATTCTTATTTTTGTCAAAACATTCATACAGAGAACAGAGACAAACTGATATTCCTTGTAGAAAGATATAACCTTAACCTGCAATTTTGACTCATTATCATAAAAAAGACTTGGACAGGTTTTTGAGGTAAAAATCCCTCATTCTCTGAGATACGAAAATAATTCTTTTTTTTTTTTTTAGTGGATTGATTTATTAAATGAACAGAACTAGGCAATGAATTATTTTCTAATGTGGATAATGACTTTCCAATTTATATTGAGTTATGTTTTCATATACTATGTTGGGCTTCCTTAAGTCTAGCAGAGATCTTGTATGAAATATGTCCTAAATGACAATTTATTTACACATTGTTTTCTTGTATTTCAGAGTTGATGACTTTTCAGAAAGAACAATTACTTCATCACTTACATCTGAAGAAAGTGAAAATAACGTTGAAAAAAGAGTTTCACCAGCAGATGAAATAATATGGTCAGATACCAGTGACAGTAAATATCAAGTAAGTTGCTTTAGTGAAAGTCATACAGCATCTTCAAATGAGAGTAGCTCATTTTTGTCACTGTTTCATTCAGAAATAAATAAAAATTTTCTAAGCCATAGAGGGCATCCAAAAAATGAACATGAAGTAAAACAGTGTTCATCAAAAGAATTATTTTCAATGATGAAAACCAATAAAAATAAAAGTTTAGTGTTTCCCTGTGACTTTAACTTTTCAAGAGCTTCTGGAATCACTATAGAAAGTAAAGATGTAGATGTGGCACCCTGCCCTCCTGCCCATTTATTTCTATCTAGAGACCAAGTCAGACTTCTGGAAGAAAATGTAAAAATTCAAATTTCTTTGAAATCCAGTGCTCCATTAGAGAGTAAAGGTACTCAGTACTCAAGGTCTCAAGAATTCTTGATTCAGGATCAACATTCTGTCAGAAGGGATATTTCTGCCCAAGCACAAGATTCTTTTCCAAGACAAACTACTTTTCAGAATCAAGGTTTTTATGAAACCCAATTTACTAGTCAAGCTCAACAATTTGTTAATAACCAAGACTTAATCAATAGCCAGCCTGATATTGAGTCCAGATACTGTGGTCTACCTCAAAATTTGAGGAAGAAACCATTTTCCAGCAGCACACAACATCCCTTCCAGACCCAGGATTCAAAAATTATGCAAGATGAAAGAATATATGATGCATTTCACAATGTCACCCACACTACCCTTTCTGAACCACCTGATACAGAAATGCAAAGCAGGTTTAAAGCCAAAACAGATACATCAAGAATAGTAGGGCTTACTCACTCCATGGTAAAGCAAGAAGAATTGCCAGATGAAAAGAAAATATGGAATGCAAAAGACATTGAGAAGACGTATATATTTAAAAAGCCACAAGAACATGGACAGGAAGAAGAAGCTCTACAAGAAGCAGTTCCACAGCTGATACAAGATTTCAGGTTCAACCTACAACTAAAGCAGAAGCCTGAAGATGACAAATTTGACACAGGACAGGGCAGTTCAGGAAGTAGAAAAACTCAAAATAAAGAGGAAGAGGTACGACCACAAATTCTCTCTACACAAACTATTTTGAGAACTAGTCCATGCCCCACCATGGACCCATTTCAAGTTGAGAAGGTGAAGCAAAGCACAGACAGATATACAGGCAGAGAAACTACAGAGCCAAAGAATCCTCTTACAGTGCCAGAGAACCTACCAGCTGGTGAAGTTTTAATGGAGATACCAGAATGTGGTGTCCCATTTGGTGAAAGTCCCAGAAAGACACTGGATAATCGTGTTGCAGAAGAAAAGCAAGACTTAAAAAGAGTTTCACCTGCTATTGCCCAGAGGTCTTTCATTATCCATATGCTTCCTTTATCATATTTTAAAAGGCAGAAAATCAGTAAAAGATTATCAGGAACAAAACGTGTACTCAATCCCAAATGTATAAATATGAAAGTAAAGAAGACAGCAATTTTACTGATGCCTTATATCAACAGACATGGTACTCCAAGTCATAAAAAAAGATTGAGAGGCAATTTTAAAATCCTAATTACACAGATGCTACCAGATGAAATTATGACAGATATGCTTCTGAATGTTACTGCCCCTCATGTGTCTATTTTGCCTCATATTAGAACACACAACAGATCAAATACACAGAATCACAGTCATACTAAGCTGAAAAAAGAGAAATCACAAGTTGAGAGGGAAGAAAAATATTCCAATTCCATTAATAAAGAAAGTGACTCTGGAAACACACTAGA
Organism: Lyroderma lyra; assembly: GCA_004026885.1. Taxonomy (NCBI): domain Eukaryota; kingdom Metazoa; phylum Chordata; class Mammalia; order Chiroptera; family Megadermatidae; genus Lyroderma; species Lyroderma lyra. The sequence goes on from PVJL010003282.1 coordinate 161,139, forward strand.
AGAATCTAAATTGCAAGATGAAGTGAGAGGAGACAAAGACACCCCACCAAAAGCAGTCCTTCATGATACTCCACCAAACGCAGTTCTTCAGGATACTCCACCAAATGCAGTCCTACGGTATACTCCACCAAGAGCAGTCCTCCGGGTTACTCCCCCAAGAGCAGTCCTCCGGGATACTCCCCCAAGAGCAGTCCTCCGGGTTACTCCCCCAAGAGCAGTCCTTCGGGATACTCCACCAAGAGGAGTCCTTGAGGATACTTCACCAAGAAGAGTCCTTCAGGTTACTTTCCCAAGAGCAGTCCTCCAGAATACTCCCCCAAGAGCAGTCCTTGAGGATACTTCACCAAGAGCAGTCCTTGAGGATACTCTCCCAAGAGCAGTCCTTGAGGATACTCTCCCAAGAGCAGTCCTTCAGGATACTCCCCCAAGAGCAGTCCTTCAGGATACTCTCCCAAGAGCAGTCCTTCAGGATACTCCCCCAAGCACAGTCCTTCAGGATACTCCACCAAGAGGAGTCCTTCAGGATACTTCACCAAGAGGAATCCTTCAGGATACTCCACCAAGAGGAGTACCTGAGGATATTTCACCAAGAGCAGTCCTTCAGGATACTCCACCAAGAGTAGTCTTTCAAGATACTCTCCCAAGAGCAGTCCTTCAGGATACTCCCCCAAGATCAGTCCTTCAGGATACTCCACCAAACACAGTCCTTCAGGATACTCCACCAAGAGGAGTCCTTGAGGATACTTCACCAAGAGCAGTCCTTCAGGATACTCTCCCAAGAGCAGTCTTTGAGGATACTTCACCAAGAGCAGTCCTTCAGGATACTCCCCCAAGAGCAGTCCTTCAGGATACTCCACCAAGAGTAGTCCTTCAAGATACTCTCCCAAGAGCAGTCCTTCAGGATACTCCCCCAAGATCAGTCCTTCAGGATACTCCACTAAACACAGTCCTTCAGGATACTCCACCAAGAGTAGTCCTTCAGGATACTCTCCCAAGAGCAGTCCTTCAGGATACTCCACCAAGAGGAGTCCTTGAGGATACTCTCCCAACAGCAGTCCTTGAGGATACTTCACCAAGAGCAGTCCTTCAGGATACTCCACCAAGAGTAGTCCTTCAGGATACTCTCCCAACAGCAGTCCTTCATGATACTCCCCCAAACACAGTCCTTCAGGATACTCCACCAAGAGGAGTCCTTCAGGATACTTCACCAAGAGGAATCCTTCAGGATACTCTCCCAAGAGCAGTCCTTGAGGATACTTCACCAAGAGCAGTCCTTCAGGATACTCTCCCAAGAGCGGTCCTTCATGATACTCCCCCAAGAGCGGTCCTTCATGATACTCCACCAAGAGCAGTCCTTGAGGATACTCCACCAAGAGCAGTCCTTCAGGATACTCCACCAAGAGCAGTCCTTCAGGATACTCCACCAAGAGCAGTCCTTCAGGATACTCCCCCAAGAGCAGTCCTTCAGGATACTCCACCAAGAGC